>PVIC010034973.1:0-19235 GCA_004025085.1 Thryonomys swinderianus | reverse complement strand
GTCTTGGGGCCAGGGATTTAGTTAAGTGGTTACGGCATCTACCTGACAAGTGCAAGGTCCTGAGTTTGATCTCTGGTACTACATACCTCAATGCTGGTCATGGTGGCTAATGCCTGTAATCCCAGCACACAGGAGGCAGAGGCAGGAGGACTGCTGTAAATTCAAAGCTAGTTTTGGCTACATAGTGAGCTCAGAGCCAGCCTGAACTACAAAGTGAGACCCTGTCAAAAAACCACCACAACAACAAAGAAAATACCTCATCTTTGACTAGAAATTTTGCTTTCAGGAGTTTATTTAAGGAAACAGCATAGAAATGGGAAATGTTATGTGTACAAGAAAACTCATTTTTGGCTCTATCACTCTGAAAACTTGTAAATAATCTGAATATGCTGAAGGTAAGATAAATTACATTTCAGCTGCAGCCTGTAGGAAGAATGGATTAGGCCCAGGTGTACCTATAGTGAAAGGTATTCAGAATACAGCAGCAAAAAGGTAGTTATAATATATATGAGTATGCACCTAGAAAAGCATCTCAACGTTAAATGTCATAGTTGCAATAGTGACATCTCTGGGGAGCAAAATGAGTATATTTTATACACTTACATATTTGAATGTTACTATTACTTGTATCAGAAAAATTAATGTTATATCTGTTTGATATTTTTACCTTAGTTTAAATAAGAGTTTGGGCAACATTTTTTACATTTAGTCTGTAGATTAATTTTCTCTGTAAAAGTTATACCATGTTTAGAAAACTAAAATTGAATATTATTACAGGAATATTGATTATTTTTCTTTTTCTGATGTATAATTTTGATGATCAGTGAGATGATTAAAAACAAAGGTATCTTTCCTAATTATACTAGATCTTCACTGTGAAGAATTTATAATCTGTCTCATGGCATATTTTATCATTTGTCATGGGGAATAGTCATAATGTCCTTTAAATCAAGGTCTTATTTTGTGTTCAAATTTATTTTGACAGTGAATATATCCTGTAGAACATCAGTGAAAGTGAATTTTGTTATTGCCTTTAAATCAAGGATTTATGTTCTTTTTTGCTGATATAACTTATAGTATAGTGATAAAAGTAAATTTTGAACCAAATCTTGCCAAGTTGCCCAGGCAGGAATCAAACTTGTTAGTTCCTGCCTCAGCCTTCTTCTGTGCTACAATTATAAGAATGCCCCCACTGCCCCTGGCTAGAAATGCATATAAGTATTATAATGTAACTTTGCCTATTATAATAGATTATATTGTATATGATAATTCTTAAAGTCTGTTTATTCATTGTCTCAATATGATGTGTCTGGAATACACTATTTTCATTTTCTTACAGGTGAATGGAACACTGGTGACTCATTCAAACCATTTGGAAGTGGTGAAGCTAATCAAATGTAAGTGAATGTTTTTGGCAGTTTTAAATGTTTTCTGATGCCTTTAAAAAAAGGACAAGCAAATGTTACCTGTAATAGGCTACATAACAATTATTTTAGACTTTGTGGGACATGGTATTTACTTGTGGACTTTTATCTTCATAGCAGAAAAGCAGCATGGGAGAAACTGAGTTTTAGACCGGTCAAAGCCTGCAGTTGACTAACTGCTTGTCTCTTCAAGGTCAAAGATGGAGAGTGCTTCACCATGCCGGCAGTAAGACATGGTCAGGACAGGCTTTTCTATAGGGCCTCAGTTTTCCTGTCATCATAAGCAGAAGGGCATGTTCAATCCTGTGATCTTTGTTTAGAAGTAGTGATGGGGGGCCGGAGATTTAGCTTAATGGTTCTGGCACCTGCCTCCCAAGCACAAGGTCCTGAGTTTTCCCAGTAACCACATATAATGCTGGGTGTGGTGAGTCACACCCACCAGCAATCAATGCCACATACCACAGTGCTGGGCGCGGTGGCTCATGCCTGTAATCCCAGCACTGGGAGGCAGAGACAGGAGGATTGCTGAGTTCCAGGTTTGCCTGGGCTAAATAGTGAGCTGAGGGCCAGCCTGAACTACAAAGTGAGACCCTGTCTCAAAAAAAAAAAAGAAGTAGTGTCATCCCAGCACTCGGGAGGCAGAGACAGGAGGATTGCTGAGTTCGCGGCGGCTTGCCTGGGCACCATAGTGAGCTCAGGGCCAGCCTGAACTACAAAGCGAGACCCTGTCTCAAAAAGCAAAAAAAAAAAAAAAAAAAAGAAGTAGTGATTGGATGGGTGTTTGAAATCTTGGAGTTGAGGGAGTCTGAGCACTGTACTTTAATAGTCCCTGGGACTCAATTTCACTTTGTTACTGTTAGCTTCATCTGCTTCGCAGAGAGATTTTACATTTTCTTATTTATTTATTGCATGGATAATAGCATCAACATTATAGCAGAAGTAGAAAAAGTGACATGACAGGTATCTGCCTAAAACACTGCTATTCTTTCTTCTGGGTTCTGTGTACTTGTTTTTATGTCTCTTAAAAGAAGTTTCAAAAAATTAAGTGCAGTACAAGTAAGTTATCTTTTGCCTCAGATTTTTTCATAGTAGACTAGAAATAATAAAAGGTAACTGTAGTCAAACAGAGTCACTAATCTTTTGGTTAATTCTGTTTCATTTCATCAGGTAGACAGATGTGGGTTTTGTTGTTGTTGTTTGTTTGTTTGTAATTTTTTGAGATAGGGTCTTGCTGTCATCCAGGCTGGTTTTGAATTCATTCTGTACCCTAATCATTTTAATCTGAGGCAGTCCACCTGCCTCAGTCTCCCAAGTGCTGGGATCATAGGTGTGCACCACCACACCCATCATTTTTAGAATAGACCCAGTAAAATAAATTCTTCCTTGAACTTCTTATAGTTTAGATTAAGCAACACTGAATTCCTGTGATTTTTCATCAGAATATCAGCGTTCTAAATGGTCACTTCAATCATAGTTTTTAACTTTAGTGTATTTTAAAAGAAATACAGTGATCAAAGTTAGTTTCCATGTCTGAATAAATCTGAATAAATGAGATTGTGACTTACATAATTCTGCATGCTACATAAGTATGATGGTTTATATTAAACAATGCCTGTGGTCTATTGTAGTTTATAAGAAGTGAGAATATTTCTTTAATCTTCTAGAGCTTTTGTTTTTTCCAGCATAAATTTGTATTTAAAAATTGCATCTTCACATTGTAAGAGTACATTTCATGTTCAGTAATGAGGACATAACTAAAAACTTAAATATAAAACATTCTTGAGTGTCCAAAACAGGTATAAACTTGACATGCCTGAAACCTGTGTAGTTCACAGAAAATAACTTTCTCATGTCCTGCTTTTTTTCTCACGTCTTGCTCTTTAATACCTGTTCTAGACATCATACATGTGATTTCAAATTGCTACACTTCAGAAAAAGCTAAAGAAGGAAAGAGAAAGAGCTGGGAACCTGTTGGGACAATCATATTAGAAAAGTTATGATGGCTTTTTGATGGCAATAAGACTGAAAAGCCTTAAAAAGTATTTATACTTAACATCTGTTAAATTATTGATAATGATTCTGTGGGAGGCTTAAGGTGGGAAACAAGTGTGAAATACATTTAAAAGTTCTATTGAAAAGTCTAAGAAAAAACTTTGATTTAAAGATTAGTTATTTTTAAGTCATTTATTTGGAACATCTCAATTTTTGGTGCTAATGAATATTTGTTATTGAGTCCTTCTGGTTATGATAAATTTTGCTAGTCAGATTTTCCTCCTTCTATAATATATCTAGTGAATTTTTTCCTTTTTCTAGATTTTTCAATTAAAATTTGCTATTTACTGGGCCAAGTGTGGTGGCACAGTTTTATAATCCTAGCATTTGGAGGCTGAGGAAGAAAGATCCCTGTGAGTTTAAGGGCAGGCGGGGCTACATAGTGAGTTCAAGGCCAGACTAAACCACATAGTGGGACCCTGTCTCAAGACAAAATAAACAAAATTGGCTACTTACTGCTTTTTTCCTTTATTTATGGAATATATTTTAGGCATTTATTTTGAAAAGTTAATTGAAAATTGTATTGTTATATTCCAAGTGTTAAAAAAACCCTGCCTAATTAGTATATCCTAAAATATAACGATTTTTAAATTTACATTTTAAAAATTACTTGACCATAGCTACTAGTAGGTGATGTATGTTAACCATCTTTAAATTAAGAAAATATATTCTTGGGGTCATAAATTTTATTTGCTTTTAAGTAACATCTAATCCTGTGACTAGTACTTTGCTATCTGAAAGTGTTATAGCATTGTTCTTTTAGATTTTTTAGATAACTATGAAAAAGCTAACCTTGTTTTCTTTTTCCATGGAGAAATAATTAGTAGGTAGTAAGATACATAACAATATTTTAGAACTACTAGATTAGTAATGCTATATAAAGTTCCTTGACATTGTTATTTTTCTATCCCTTTCTTTTTTGCCATCTCCCCGCCCCCAAGCTGGTTCCTATGTAGCTCTCACTGTTCAGGGACGCCCACCTGGGTCGCCCCAGATTCCACTTGCTGATTCCGAAGTAGAGCCATCAGCCATTGGACATATGTCTCCCATCATGACATCCCCTCACTCACCTGGAGCATCTGGAAATATGGAGAGAATTACTAGTCCTGTGCTCATGGGGGTAAGACTAGGAAAAGTTTGTTAGTAAATGCTTGGTTATAAAAAGATGTCTTTGCTTTATATTAAGAGTTTTGGAGAGCCAAGTGTGATGCTACACACCTGTAATCCTAGCACTCTGGGAGACTGAGGTAGGGGGAATGAAAGTTTGAACCCAGCTTATTAACTTAGCAACTTAGTCTATCTCAAAATAAAATTTAAAAGGAACTGAGGATTTAGCCTAATGTAAAGCCCCCCCTGGGTTCAATCTCCAGTATCCCTCTCCTCCCCCAAAAAGGAAAATAATAATTGAAGTATTCAATTGATAAACAAATTCAAGATTCTAGAAAATAACTTTCTAATAGACAAATTATGTAATAATTTGGAATGATTATACTATATTGTCATGTACATCAACCAGCTATAAAGCACTGTACCACTCATGAAAATATAACTAAGATACTTTGTGTTTGAGGCCTTTAGTCATTTTAGAATGTATTTAAGAGGGCAGAGGCATTTTATTTATTATCTTAGTGTTTCTAGTGTTTAATTATATAATAGGTGCTTAATAAATCTTTGAGGTTGAATCAAAAATAACTAACTATAGTAGGTAATATATAAGTATAATACAAAGACAGAATGTAGATATGATGAGGAAAGCACATAAAGTTCCATGAGGACTCAAAAGAGGAATGCATCCATTTGTAATGAGGAATGCCTTTATGGAAAACTTTTATTTGAATTGAATCTTGAGACATAACATTCAAGTACTGTACAAGTAATATCTCAGTGTATGAATGCTTCTGTTTGCAAACAGTTGGGTTTGCAAACAAACATTAGTCAAAGTTTTGCTTCCATTGTAAATTCCAAATCAGGTGACAAACCCAACCATGGCCATCTTCACTAAGCAAACACAAATGCAACCATGTTCCCCCAAACCATAAAACAAAGTGTATAAACCAAGGTACCACTGTAAGTCATAAGATGGAGAGTAAAGCAACACAGAAGTAGAATAAATAAAGACCCAAGAAGACACCAAATATTTTTAAGCAGTAGCCATTAGTTTTGCTTGGTTTGTACCTGTTACAGAGGTACATAGTGAAAGATGAGCTTGAAAAATAATAGATTGCCCATGTATTTTTTATAATTGCCTTGCTCATTTACATGTAATTGGTAAGTTTAAGAATCCACTAAACATTCTTTGGAGCAAGAGAGTAACATGATTAGAACAGGAGTACAGTAAGACTAAATTGGTAAAGTATTACAGGGTTGTGAAATAAGGAGAGATGAGTCAGGGAGTTGTCTTCATATTTCAGGTATGAGACACTGGGAGTCTGAGTTATGCATGAAGATTAATGATAAATATTCAAAAAAGGAGAATATAAGATATTATTCTTGGACTTATAGCAATTTTAGTTCTCCAACTAATATCAATATTTAATGTACTCTTGATTTCAGCTTAATAAAGTGAAATAGAAGGGCAGAAATGCCTGTTACCATTTATCTTTTTATGTATTCTGACTGAAAGCCTGTCTTTATAACTGCCAGGAATAAAGAAAATTCTCAAAGGTATTGCGAGTTGGAGCTGAGACAGAACATTGTCTACTTTGTTTTCTCTATATTAGCTTTAATTTCCCTGTATTGATTGTTTATTTTTTACCATTTTCTAGGAGGAAAACAATGTGGTTCATAACCAGAAAGTAGAAATTCTCAGAAAAATGTTACAGAAAGAACAGGAACGTCTGCAGGTACTGAATTAGAAATAGGGCTGTTGACAGACAAGTAAAAATGTGAGTGAGCGGGGCCGGAGGGCTAGCTCAGTGGTTCCGGCGCCTGCCTCGCAAGCGCAAGGACCTGAGTTCAATCCCTGGTAACCACATATAATGCTGGGCGTGGTGGCTCACGCCTGTCATCCCAGCACTCGGGAGGCAGAGGCGGGAGGATTGCTGAGTTCGAGGCTTGCCTGGGCTCCATAGTGAGCTCAGGGCCAGCCTGAACTACAAAGCGAGACCCTGTCTCCAAAAAAAAAAAAAAAAAAAAGTGTGAGTGAGCATATTTCGGTTGGTGTTTCTCATATTCACGATCAAGTAGAATTGTAATCCGTGCCACTGACTACTTTATTGATTAATAATGAACTTTTTCTGTGTTTTTGTGATATAAATAATTAATTCTCAAAATATTTTTATAACTTTTCAGTTACTGCAGGAAGATTACAACCGAACACCTGCCCAAAGATTGCTAAAAGAGATCCAAGAGGCCAAGAAACACATCCCTCAGCTGCAAGAGCAGCTGTCCAAAGCCACAGGCTCTGCTCAGGTAGCGTCACTACTCAAAATGCTACCCAACTTTTTGCAGGACAGTTTTCTTCTGGGAATGTGTCAGACAGTGTTGCAGTTGTCTTTTCAAAGTGATTTTTCTAGTGTAGGACAGCATGTCCTGTGTAGATATTATAAAAGTAGTGATTGACAAAAGCCAATATGGGCTTCTAATTGCCTGCTTGCTCGTGTCGCTCACTTTTCTTTATTCCATCATAATTGTAAAAGTAATAGAGTGCTTTCTTTGATATAACAAACTGAAAAAATGTGTTTAGATAAATATATTTTTTGGCCCATCCTGCCATCTTAAAACAATGGCAGATGTTATATTTTTAAGGACTTATATACTATTTTATGAAACAACATGCATTTTGCTAAGTACGTGGAGAAGCATTCCCTTATTTAAAATACATAGCAAATCTCTGAGCTTAGGTGTTGTTTTCTCCCATTTTACATGTACAGAGAAACTCAGATTGAGGAACTTGTTGAGGTCATGTAGCTCAAAAGGAACAGGAGTAGATTTAAAACGTGTTCTGAGGATTTTAAAACACATTTATACTCTTAATGACTATATTTATTGTAATTTAAAAGTAGATTTCAATAGAATTTGTTATGTATAAATTATAGAGATAGTACTCTCAGTGTATACATGCAATCAGATGTATTCTATAATATTTGTATTTAGACCATATAGAGCTTTTATACTGCATCTTCAGGGAAAATAGATAAATTGCATACATATTTAAACCTGGGTAAAAGCTGACAACTTGGCATTGTTGAGTTAAATCTGAAAGGAAGACCAGATAATTCATAGAACTAAAAGGATTCTTTGAGATTATCTAGCCTAATCTGTTTATTTTAAAGTTAAAAATGATGTTGTATTTAAGAAAACTAGTGCCAAAACTAGTTAAATTACCTATTCAGGGTGATGAAGTGTGCAAGATCTCCTGAATTCCTGCTTTAGTGTGCCTTCATTACACATTTTAAAAAATTATTTCAGTCCTTGTTACGTCACATTTTGAGCAATATGCCTCCATAACATTGACAGTTTTACTTTGTTGTTATCGGACAGTGTTTGTTTTACCCCACGTCCTACTTAACCAGTAAAACTGTGGTTGTTGATCTGAAAGCTTATACTGATTAATGGTATGGCATTGTATCCCAGAATTGGCAACTTATTGAAACTCAGAAGCATTGGAAGGCTATCAACCAGAAGTTATATTGTAATGATTCCTACTAATAGACAAAAAACATAAATTACATGAATTAATGGATTGGGTGGGCTATATTTTGAACTTGGAACTTTTACTGTCTTTCCTAAAATATTTTCCCTGTCTTTATGGTCATACCATTTAAGAATCATACAATTAGTAGTTATTTATGCTTTGTGCTGCAAAACTTTTTAAGCATTCTTAATTATACCGTAATATCCAACCTTGAGCTATCCACAGAACACAGTTTCTCTCTATTTCTTATGTAAGCAGTAATGAACATTTCTCTTTCCCTGTGTGTGTGTGTGTGTGTGTTTCTTTGTTTTAGGATGGAGCTATAGTTCCACCCTCCAGGCCTTTTGGTGATACCTTAACCGTCACTGAGGCAGAAGCAGATCCTGGAGATGGACTGGGCAAGACTGCCTGGAGCAGTGCAGAGACATCCAGGCCCAGTAGTGACAGTGCAGATGTAAGCATTAAGTGTTCTTAACCTTTGCCTTCTTGTGTTTTTCCTTTCTGCCCTTTTCTTGATTTGATTTTAAGTTATGTGAATTAGAGATGTTGTATTTTTACTTGCTTTTTACCATCCTAGTCTTTAGTACATCAGTTCAGTAAACAGAAATACTGGGTACTGTTGTATATGAGCTTTTAATTCCACAATTCACTTTTTCCTTAGACATTCATTGCCAAGTGTTTCTTTTGCAGGAATGGAATTTCCCAGCTGGCGTCTTGTTTGTGGGTAGAGAAGTTAATAATGCCAGTGCTTTTTTACTGAACCGAGAGGCCAACTGTTGATATCTTAAGAGCATGTTAATATTCCATTTGTGGTCAGAGTGAGTCAGTCTTGAATCATGGGGCATTCTGCCATTACAAAGAGGAAAAGCCTTAGTCCTGTTTGATAGACTTCAGTTAATAGCTCAGGTTTAGTAACAGCACTTTCTTGATTAACCCAGAAACTACCAAATAAACATAGGTATTTGTTAAGGTGATAATAAAGTATATTAAGTTGAATATGATGTAGTACCACAGTTGTATGAACATGGAAAGCCAAGTTTAGAGTTTCTGAGGTAGTATCGGTGATAGCAGTAAAAACTTAGAAACAGGTCACCCTCTAAAGATGTTGAAGGGAAGTAGTTGGAGCCACCATTTTTGTGATTGAAATCAAGTTAGTGGATTGTGACTAGTGTTTTTAGAAGACTAAAATAGAAAATAAAGCTGTTTTTCATGTAGAAGAGATATTACTTCTGTGATTTTTGTTGTATACACATAGGCATTATGAATGCTGGTTGACCAATATATGGTTTCTGTCTTATTGAAACTGATGCTTTTTAAAAAAATGGTAAAACTGTGGTCTAAGTGTGCCACAATTCAGGTCACCTTTTTAGGCTTAGGCCTAATGACTCATTTCTTCATGCATAGTAACTGAGAACACTTTTTGGAAAGACAGGGATAGTTTTGTGGTTGGGTTAAAGATTTTAAAGGAAAATTTTAATTTTGACTCAAAAGAAATTATAATAGCCGATCTTCATTAGACATACATACCATGTGCTGATAATTCCTTCCTTAATTCTCAAACCAGCTTCATGAAATAGTACTATTGTTGTAACTTTATAAAAGACTGAGCCCAAAGGGAATTAATAGACTTGCCAAACTTAACCAGGCAATAAATGATCCACTTCCATCTATCTCCAAAGTACTACTGTTCTAAATACAAACAAAAGGACTGTGATATGAAAACATAAAACATTTTGAGAGAGCAGTAAAAATCCTAGGGCAACCTGGTACGTTAAGGTTATGCATGAATTAGCTAAAGATTATCTTAGAAACCAAGACTTGCCAGGCTATAAATGGCTGAATTCTGTTTGTTCCAGTGGTACTGCTTTTGGGAATGCTTCTTGCACTCTCAGTTTTTACTTAGTGCTGCCTCACCTCTGTTTCTGTGGGTTTTGTGTTATTAGACAGGACGTTCCTTGAGAGCACAGACATTGTGTAATGTCCCTCTGTGTTTCCAAAGCATGTTCGACATAAGTGATACAGATGAGAAATTTGAATTTTATTTTAATTTAAATTTCCTTTCATTTCATTTTTTTGAGACAGGGTTTCACTTTGTAGTTCAGGCTGGCCCTGAGCTCACTATGTAGCCCAGGCCAGCCTTGAACTTAGCAATCCTCCTGCCTCTGTGTCCTGAGTGCTGGGATTACAGGCATGAGCCACCATGCCTGGCATTGTGGTATGTTACTGGGGATCGAACTCAGGACCTTGCGCTTGGAAGGCAGATGCCGGAACCACTGAGCTAAATCCCCAGCCCTTGAATTTTATTTTGTTTTTAGAAGAATACAGTGATTAAATCTGTGGTTTAGAAATATAACTTTATTGAACACAGTTTAATTGGTGAGTATATAAATAGGCATTCCAATGAATTAAGACTCGTGTATAATTGACATTTCGTAAGAATTTTATTCAGTAACAAAATGAGAAAGTAGACTATTTAAGCTTTGTCTTAGAAGCAGAGGAGAGTCACCATTAGAAACATTATCAGTATAGAGAATGAACTGGAGCAGAGAGAGATAGAGAGAGACAGAGAGAGAGATCTGTAGGAAGATTGTGTAGCTTCATTCACGTGTGTGTGAATGGCTAACAGTTAACATTTACTGAATATCTACTTTGTGCCAGAAGTTATACCTTAGGTTTTACAGATAATTCTTTTTAAATTCTCATAATCTTAAGCAATGTCACCAATTTACACATAAGGAAAACAGACTAAACAAATAAATGACTTGATATCAAGATTAGGTATCTGCTGAACACGTAGCAAATATTTAATTCTCACAAATGACTGAGGCTAAAGATATGGTGTTTTTAACATAAATTTTCCTGTTTATTTCATTTGCACTGCAGTAAATTTGGAGGAGTTAATTTTAGCTTTTGAATTGATACTTAATTTTTAAATTAATTTTTATCTATTGGTATGTTGTATATACATATCATGATCACACTCAATATTGGGAATTTGTACAAGTATATGAGAAATTTAATTCTCATTTTTTCCCATTCCCCTACCTGCCCCACAAACCCCCACTCCCTAAATACATAAGCTTTGTTTCCCTTTTTTTATTACATCACATTTTTTCCTTACCCCTCATTACTCACCCCTCCTCCACCACATTTCCCTTTGCATATTTTCTGTTTGACAATATCCATCATACATTCTAGAACTCTTAACATGTTCAGTTTCTTATACCAGTGAACAGATACAGTATTTACACATGTAACACTTAATTTTGAAAATTTGGTTCTTTTAAAAATTTTTAAATTTGATTATTTATGGTACATAATAAAACAGTTTTCTGGTGGTGTCTGTGGAGTTAATTAAAAATCTCTGCTCTGGACTCGGTATTTAGCTCAGTGGTTCTGGCATCCCCCTTGCAAGCACGAGGTCCCGAGTTTAATCCTTTGTAACCACATCTAACGCCCACCAGCAATCAGTACCATACACCCAGAACGCCAGGAGTGGAGGCTCACGCCTGTAATCCCAGCACCTGGAGGCATAGGCAGGAGGATTGCTGTGAGTGAGGTTTGCTTGGGCTATGTAATGAGCTCAGGGCCAGCCTGAACTACAAAGTGACACCCTATCTCAAAATCAATCAATCAATCAGTCAGTCTTTGCTTTGTTCACGCTGTGTTTTTGTTGTTACTGTTATTTTGTAGTACTAAGCATTGAGCCCCAAGGCCTTTGTGCTAGGCTCTACGCTGAGGTGCTAAATTGCCTGGGCTAGAATCAAACTTGTGATTCTTCTGCCTCAGCCTCCCAGGATATTAGTATTACAGGCACATAGCACTGTGCCTGGCTACTTGATAAAGTCTTTAAATAATTCCACATACCAGTTCTCTAAAGATAGACACCTTCATCACACGTGAGCATCTAAAATTCAGAGCGTCTGCCTCTGGTTTTCCATTTATGAATAACTTTTTTTTTTTTTTTTTTTTTTTTTTTTTTTTGCTTTTTGAGACAGGGTCTCGTGTTTGTAGTTCAGGCTGGCCCTGAGCTCACTATGGTGCCCAGGCAAGCCGCCGCGAACTCAGCAATTCTCCTGTCTCTGCCTCCCGAGTGCTGGGATTACAGGCGTGAGCCACCACGCCCGGCATTGTGGTATGCGGTGTTGATTGTTGGTGGGCGTGTCTCCACGCCCAGCATTATATGTGGTTACTGGGGATCGAACTCAGGTCCTTGCGCCTGCAAGGCAGGCGCCGGAACCACTGAGCTAACCCTCCAGCCCCTATGAATAACTTTTTAAAAAGCACATATTTGGATAAGTATCAAATGTAATCCAAAGTAGAGAAGACCAGTTTAATGATCCCTGTGATACCCTGATAATTCAGCCTCAGCAGCTGTCAGTATGCACTCAAGGCTGTTTTGTCTGTAGCCCCTATTTCCACACCCTCCATCACTGGTTTACTGTAAGTAAACCTAAGACTTTATTCCATTAATATATCTTTTAATCAGGTGAACATAAGTACAATGTGGTTTTTAAACCTTAAGAGTTAATATTTTCTTAATATACAATTTTATTATTCTAATTGCCTATAATTATATTTTATAGTTCTACTTGAATCAGGATTCAAAGTTTTCATATTCTTTGGTTGATAAATCACTTTAGGGTCTGTTGTTTAAAGCTTCCTGCCTCTCTCTCTCCTCTCTCTCTCTCTCTCTTTTCTTTTGAGACAGGGTCTCACTTTGTAGTTCAGGGTTGCCCTGAGCTCACGATGTAGCCCAGGCAAACCTCGAACTCAGCAATCCTGCTGCCTCTGCCTCCTGCGGGCTGGGATTACAGGCATGAGCCACCACGCCAAGCATTGTGGTATGTGGTTTGTGGTACTGATTGCAGGTGGGTGTGTCACCATGCCCAGTATTGTTGTATGTGGTTACCAGGGATCGAACCAGGGATTTTGTGCTTGCTAGGCAGGCACCATAACCACTGAGGCAAATCTCTGGCCCTGCCATTTTCTTTTCATTCTTGCTATTTTTTGTTTTGTTAAAAAAAACTGCGTCTTGGGCTGGGGATTTAGCTCAGTGGTTCTGGCGCCTGCCTCACAAGCACAAGGTCCTGAGTTTGATCCTCAGTAACCACATACAATGCTGGGTGTGCTGACTCACACCCACCAGCAATCTATACCACATACCACAGTGCCAGGTGTGGTGGCTCACGCCTGTAATCCCAACACTTGGGATGCAGAGGCAGGAGGATTGCTGAGTTCGAGGCTTGCCTGGGCTCCATAGTGAGCTCAGGGCCAGCCTGAACTACAAAGCGAAACCCTGTCTCAAAAAAAAAAAAAAAAAATTGGGTCTTGTGTTCAATTTAAAAAGAATAACCTTTGTAATTTATTTTCATTGTATTTTATAACCTATTCATTCATTTATCTTTATTTCCTCAAAACTGAGAAAGTTTTGATCAGATTAAAGTTTGATAGTTATTGTTTGCCAAGAGCCATTCATAGGTGGTACTGTGTACATCTGATTACATCACACCAGGGGTGAATATCTGATTGTTTTTACTGTGATTCTAAGTTTATTTAAGGTTTGCGGGTAATGTTAGTTCGATTTCTTTTATTATGAAGTTCTACATTAAGCATTTTCCTTTACTGCTATTAGATTGCCTTAAAATATAACTTCTGCAGGAAGTCCTGCAATACTTTAGGTTACCTTAAAATATAACTTCTACAGGAAATGCAAGATAAATACTTTCCTTGAATTCTTTTCACAAGACTTGGTACATTACCAGATTCCAAAGGTGAGATAAGGATGCATGTGTGCAGGTATATGTAATATTTTGAATTCAAACTCTAACATGAATTATTCCTTTTTGATATCTGGGCATTCACTTAGGTTGATCTTTTAATAGGACTTTATGGTATCGTTGATAAATTTTTGTTTTTTGTTTTAATACCTTAAGATTTAGAGTCATCCATTTCTCCAAAGTAGGCCATACTTTTGAGAGTACTGTTTTCTCTATTCTGTGATTTCTTAGTATATGTATTGATAACATGTGTCTTCTCTATGGCATTCATACACAGCTTCTTATTCCATCATTTAAGTTGTGCTAAAGAAAGAGTCCATGGCTTTTGGACTTTATCTCCCCAAAGTGAATTTTATGAATATCATATGTTTGTATTTTACATTAAGGCATTTCTAACATTCTGTGAAAATTTTATGAAAATCCACACAACAAGTATCTCATGAGGTTATAACAGAAAATTAGATACAAGCTTGATTGTATTCAGGTAAATGTGAAAGAAATGCTCTTAACTTGGAAAAAAGAATAGCTAGGAAAGGGAAAGATTAGGGAAGATAAGTAATAGAGCGTGATTTTTGATATTAGGACTTTGAGATATGTAATATATCTAGTTAGAATTATTAGTAGGAAAGCAATGTCCAAGCCTGAAGATTAGGTAAAACTATTTTATTTACCTCTATATTCTTGATAAACTTAATATTGAAAAGCTTAAAGGTTGACTGTCTAAAGTCAGCAGAAAAGGAGCAAAGGCAAAATTTAGGTACAAATATAAAATTTTAAAAATAAACTTTTCTTCTACTTGCTTTCATGAACCTGTTGAAATAAACTGAAGATCTTTTTGTTTTTCTTTCTCATTAGAGTCCAAAGAGTGGCCTGAAAGAGAAGGTTTATCCAGAGGAAAACCCAGAGAAAAGTGAAGCTGTTCAGGACAATGTCAGTATGAAATCTGTGCAGAGAATGTCTTTACTCTGTGTGTGTGGGGGGGGGAGCTAGGACTCGAACACAAGATCTTACACATGCTAGGGAAGTGATCTAGGACCTCAGCATCCCCAGCCCTTTTACCCTTTCTTATATTTAAGTTGCGGTACACAAATCTGATGTGTTTTTCTTTGTTAAAAGCATTTGATGAATATTTAGAAAAATGGATATTGTTAGGTTGCGTGATAGTGTTTTATTAGTTTGGTGAAATATATTGTTTTAAGTATATAGTGGCCTTAAGTACATTCACACTGCTGCACAACCGTGCTGCCATCTGTCTCCTTAAATGAAATTTAGCACTCATTAAGCACTAAATCTACTTGCGTCCCTCTCTCCAACCCTTAGCAACCACAATTTTATTTTCCATCTCTATGAATATGACTGTTTTAGCTGCTCAAGTAAATGCAGTCATGCAATTATATGACTTGTGACTTTCAAGTAGCATAATGCCTTCAGTGCGTCCATGCTATTTCATGTATCAGAATTCTTGTCTGTTTTGAGACTGAATAATACTCTATCATATGTATATGCCACATTTTGTTTATCCATTCCTCTGGCAGTATATGCTTGGGTTGCTTCTATTTTTTGATTATTGTGAATAACGCCTTGCTTTCACTTTTTTCAGTATATACTAAGAACAAGGATTGCTAACTCTTAAATATTCTTTTTTTTTTTTTTTTTTAAGACAGGGTCTTGCTTTGTAATTCAGGCTGGCCCTGAGCTCACTATGTAGTCCAGGCAAGCCTCAAACTCAGCAATCCTCCTGCCTCTGCCTCCCGAGTGCTGGGATGACAGGCGTGAGCCACCACGCCCGGCACTGTGGTATGTGGTATTGATTGTTGGTGGGCGTGAATCACCACGCCCAGCATTGTTTGTGATTACTGGAATGGAACTCAGGATTTTGCACTTGTGAGGCAGGCACTGTAACCACTGAGTTATCAGGCCTGTCTTAAATATTCTTGATTGAACATTTTTAGCATTCTGATTTTAAAATTAGATTTGTTTGAAAGGCTTTTTTTTTTTTAAATGTTTTTGTTTGGTTTTTGTGATACTGGCCATTGAATCCAGGGCCTTTGCATAAAACTACACCCTCAACTTTTTGTTATTTTTTATTTTGGGACAGAGTTTTGCTAATTTGTCCAGGCTGAGCTCACTTGTCTCCCACCACCTCAGCCTCTCAAAATGCTAGCATTGTAGGTGTGCACCATCAAACTTGGTTTAAGTTTATTTATAGTGAAAGATTTAACAAAATTTATATAACATATTGACTACTAGGAATGTAAAGACTTGAAAAATCAAAGACATCAAGTCAGTTATCAAATTAAGATTTGCCCATCTACTGTTCTAAACAAATTTCTGTTGCTTTTGAGTGTTTTCATTAAAACCTTGAAGTTAAAGAAAATAATTTTAAAAGACAGAATTACATTTAGGAGGTGTAGTATGTTGTGCAACACATGTAAGGGAATTAAACTACATATATATATTTTTCACTAAAATTATAACTTTCACTGGATTTATAATTTATGATTTTACTTATATAGAGCAAATGTAATTACTGAACAGATGACTGCTAAGCCAGTATAACCCTACCCATCAAATGAGCTCCACATTTTCCATGTTCAACTGCTGTATGCTTAAGCCAAATTTATTATTTCTTTCAAAATTTTTATTTCTCTTAATCCTACAAGACCTTTGATTGCACTACTTCTTGTTCTTCAAATATTCCATTGTCATTTACTCTACACTACCTTTTTCATGCTGAATCCGACCTTGTGAGTAGATAAACAGATGAGCTACTAAATAGAGTGCTATCTCCCAGCCTCCAATTTATTTTTACAATCTTACTATCTTTGTTCTCTAGCAGTGTTTGTGAGATCACTTGAAAATTTTATTGCATTGTGCCAATGATTTTCAGCTAGGAGTGATTTTGCCATGCAGGGAACACTGAACAATATCTGGAGATATTTTTGATTATCTAAATGGGGAGGCTGCTACTAGCAGCTGATGGATGGGTATAGATTAGGGATGCTGCTAACCACCCTACAATCCATAGGACAGTCCCCTGATGAGTAGTTATCTGACCAAGAATGTTAGTAGTGGTAAAGTTGAGAACCCTATATTATGCATTTATTAAAATGAATTAGGTGAAAATAACAAGGTTCCGTACTGAGGATTTTGCTCAGTGGTTCCAGCATCTGCTTGGCAAATGCAAGGCCCAGAGTTCGATCTCTGGTACCACATACCAAATGCTGGGCGTGGTGACTCACGCGCACCAGCAGTCAATACCACATACCATAATGCCAGGCGTGGTAGCTCACACCTGTAATTCTGGCACTGGGTAGGCAGAGGCAAAAGGATGGCTGAGGTCGAGGCTTGCTTGGGTTACATAGTGAGCTCAAGGCCAGCCTGAACTATAAAGTGAGACCCTGTCTCAAAAAATAAAAAGAAAAAAAGAAAATACAAGGTTCAGTGATAGTTTCAGTCTTTCTGTAGTGAATGGAAATCTTCAGTTAGTAATTCTTTTTGTTTTGTTTTTGTGATAGGTTCTCGCTTTGTAGTTTATGACCTTGTGCTTGCTAGGCAGACACCAGAACCACTGAACTAAATCTTCAGCCCAGTTAGTATTTCTTAAGTTTGTTAATTGCTTTGCTAATTTTGTCTTATCATTTCTGCTCTCATTTTTTGTATTGTTTAATCGCTTTTTAAAATTTAACTTTTTATGGTAAGTAAGCCATTTTATGTGTTTCTGTGACAAAGTGTAGGTGTATGTAATTAATAAAGTAAGGATACAGAAAATGATTAGAATTGTGAGTGTAGTGATGAAAGAATATTTACTATTTTCAGGAATAATTTTGGGCCCCCTCATACTCTAAGAAATGGCTACTGTTGTGATTGTTTTCGCTACAATAGTTCATTCTTTGACAGTTTGTCTTTGAGAATAAAGTACTTCAAAGAAAATTAGCAAAAAGAAATCCCGTTGACTAAGTGAACCTTCTTTTTGATAGGTTAGTTCTGTTCTTTCACTAACTTTGACAACCGGATAATTTTTATGTTCCTTTTCTCTGAATATTACTAGGACACCCAATCATATGTCGGAAGTCCCTTAACCCGTATTACACCTCATATTATTGGAGCAGAGGATGATGATTTTGGTACTGAACATGAACAGGTGATGTCTATATTTTCCTGAAAAATAAATTAACTTTGAAATGCCAATTTTATTGCAAAAAAACCAAACATTTTTTCTGGAGATTAAAATAACATGTAAAGATTTAAAACTAAATCTTAGAACCAGTAGCTCCTTGGATTCATTGTTTGCTTTAGTTTTCACTGATAGAAATTACTTTGTTTTTAAATACAGTAAAAGGTAGGTCACTGATTTATAATTATATTTCATTTTGGTGATAAGATGCTACTGAAATGGTATTTTTTTTAAAACAAATGTCAAACCCCAGTCATTTGTTTTATATATATATATATATGTTTGTTTTATTTCATACACACACACACAAATATATATATTTCAGGGCTAGCCTGAACTACAAAGGAAGACTCTGTCTCAAAAAAAAATACACACACACAAATTATAATGAAATATATTACATATATGTATATATACATATATGTACACATATATGTACACAAGTACACATGTATATGTGTATGTATTTCATTATAATTTATGTATACAATGACTGGGATTTGAAATGTATATATGCATATGTAATGTAAATATATGTATGATGGGCTTGATTCTTACCCTTATATCTTGTGATCTTGCTAAATTCACTTATTATTTATAAGAGCTTTTAAAAATAAGTTTGGGGGTGATTTTTCTGTATAAACAACTGCATTGTCTAGGAAGAGAGACTTAAGTTTTCTCTTTCCAATGTGTGTATTTTTTATTCCTTGTTCTTCTCTTTATTGCACTGGCTATGACTTTTAGTATGAGACTGAATCAGAGTGCTGAGTTATTGTTACTTTATTCCTGATTATTAAATATATTAATAATAGCTAGTTGTGATGGCTCATGCCTGTAATCCCAGCACTCGGGAAGCAGAGGCAGGAGGATTGGCAGAGGCAGGAGGATTGCTACATAGTGAGTTCAGGGCCAGCCCGAACTACAAAGGAAGACTCCGTCTCAAACACACACACACACACACACACGTAATAGCTAGTTTTGTAGATACTCTGATAGCTTAAGGATTATTAGGTTCAAGAATATTCCTGGGGCCGGAGGGTTAGCTCAGTGGCTCCAGCGCCTGCCTCGCAAGCGCAAGGTCCTGAGTTCGATCCCTGGTAACCACATATAATGCTGGGTGTGGAGACTCACGCCTACCAACAATCAACACCACATACCACAATGCC
>PVIC010034972.1:0-19311 GCA_004025085.1 Thryonomys swinderianus | reverse complement strand
ATGAATGCTCTGGGAATGTGCTGTCCCCAGAAAGAAACGAGTACAGAAATGGGAAGTTGGAGACCCAGAGAAGAAAGTCTGAAAGGGCTTTTGGTTTAAGTAGAAAGCACACGTAGAGAACTAAGGGAACTGCAGTTGGAAAGATCCATTGGAATTCGGTTCTGAAAGGCCCTAGATACCAGTCCAAAGGGTGGGACCTCGTTTCCCATGTAGGCTACAGAGAACTATTCCATATGTTTGAGAAGAGTTCAAGTAGCAAACCTAAAATTATTTAGTCCCCAGGAACAGAACTATATCTGAAAATAATTTAACTAGGATCCAGGAAAAAAATTCTGAGGATTTAAAAAAAAAAATCTCTAAATCCAAAGAAAAATAAGATTACCTAGATTTTTCATGTATTCTCTCTGAAAGGAGCAAACATCCATCTATAGTACCTTCCCTTCTTAGTACTTTATTACTTTTTCTGATATAAAAGTCATTCATAGACACATAACATTTCAGCTACATGAAGAACCAAAAACACTCCCATAATCTCACCTAAAAGCAAATATAGTTAACATTTTGGCATATTTTCATTTAGTTGCTTTCTATGCATTTTTATATAATAGATTTCATATCTTTAACTAAAAATGGGCTATTTAGATTACTTCATTTTTATGCATAACATATAAATATGTTTGTGTATAAATTTTGTCCCTTTGAAATATTTCCTTAGAAGATGTTCACAAGGGCCGGAGGGTTAGCTCAGTGGTTCCGGTGACTGCCTCACAAGTGCAAGGTCCTGAGTTCGATCCCGGTAACCACATACAATGCTGGGCATGGAGACTCATGCCCACCGGCAATCAATGCCACATACCACAGTGCCTGACATGGTGGCTCACGCCTGTAATCCCAGCACTCAGGAGGCAGAGACAGGAGGATTGCTGAGTTCCCGGCTTGCCTGGACTACATAGTGAGCTCAGAGCCAGCCTGAACTACAAAGCGAGACCCTGTCTCCAAAAAAAAAAAAGATGTTCACAAAAGTTAAATTCCAAAATCAAATAATATGGATGTTTTGGTTTTTTTTGAGACAAGGTCTCGCTTCGTAGTTCAGGCTGGCCCTGAACTCACTACGTAGCCCAGGCAAGCCTCGAACTCAGCACTCCTCCTGTCTCTGCCTCCAGAGTGCTGGGATTACAGGCGTGAGCCACCACACCCGGCTAGTATGGATGTTTTAAAAAGCCATTCATACATCTTCTTTAATTGATTTTTGTTTTTTAAGTAAAAAATAAGTATACAACTATGAATTTGGAGATAGTTTTTTTTTTTTTTTTTTTGAGACAGGGTCTCGCTTTGTAGTTCAGGCTGGCCCTGAGCTGACTATGTAGCCCAGGCAAACCTTGAACTCAGCAATCCTCCTGTCCCTGCCTTCTGAGTGCTGGGATTACAGGCGTGAGCCACCACGCCAGGCCCTGGAGATAGTTTTTATCAAACAAAAGTAGTTTCTCCTATTTTAATATATTTTCACTAATTACAAACTATTTCTTTTCTTTTCTTTTTTTTTTTTTGGTGGTGGTACCAGGGATCAAACAATAAATATTTCTTGTTTGGAGGACAGTGTCCATAAAAATTAGTTTGTAGGGGTGCAAAAATGTCTAGATTAAATTTATCTACTCACCTCTCAACCAATGTTTTCTTTGCTGCTTTCTCTTATCTCGTGAGCAGCACCACATTTTCCTCCCTTCCCAGGAAAGTGACCCCCCCATACTCTCCAGCCCCTCAGATCCTCAGATATAATCAGAAGTGGGATGTACTGGGGGAATTCCACTTTGCATTTCCTGACACAGTGCTGAATCTGCATGCTGAGGCTTCTGTGCTCTTGTGCAGGGGTGTGGAAAGTACAGCTTTGCAGCAGGAAGATTAATGGTGCTTTCCTGATCTTCTGGGCCTGTGTGTTTCTCATTATCTTCCTTTGGATGCAATCACTGCCTTTTGTTCTGAAGCCACAGGAGGCTGGTCTTTATCCTCCCACAGCAGGGACTTCTTTTGGCCTAATATTAAAGGCAAAGCCAAGTCACCAGCCTTTTGCATAGTCAAAGTCCTGTCGCTTCCTCTCTATCCCACCAGGGATAGCTCTGCTACAGGCTTCTTCGTTGCCCACACGCTCTTTTGCTAGGTCTCCTCACAAGGTTCCCCACCCCCAGCTTCTTCCCCTTCCGATCCTTCTTACACGCTGCATCAAGATCAGGTTTTCCTGGAGCAAAATTCCTATCGATTTACAAATCTGCTGAACTGCTCTAACATCCGCAGCAGCTCTTTGTTACTCATGCAAGAAGAAAGGTCTAATATTTTGCAGTGTATCAATAAATATTCATTGTGTGCTTTTCAATGAGTAGCCCACAGCAGTAAATATTATGGATTCTGTACAATGGGTTCTATATTTACTTTGATAGCTGGAAGAGACATGTGGAAAGTTAAATATTAAAGCTCCAGCTCCCAGTCCTTTCTGCATTCCAGTATCTCACACTCAGCATGTTTTAAAGGCAGCTCATTCTCTTCTCCCCCAGTCTATGTTTTCCACTATTGAGATTCTCAAAACAGGATGCATACAAACTGGGGATATGGAGAGATCTAGAGAGCAAAGTGTTCTGTCCTTATAAAGCTCATCAAAATCCAATTATTGCATTTTTGTTTTTTGGATTTTTTTTGAGACAGGGTCTCGCTTTGTAGTTCAGGCTGGCCCTGAGCTCACTATGGTGCCCAGGCAAGCCTCAAACTCAGCAATTCTCCTGCCTCTGCCCCCCTGAGTGCTGGGAGGACAGGCATGAGCCACCACACCCAGCAAAATCCAATGATTATATTACTTGCTTCTGTAGCTATACACTGGGAAATAAACAGATACAGAAACTAGTAAGCCATGTCCTCACTGATGTAAGCATATGTGAGAGACACAGAGCTTGCCGCAGTGGTCTCCTGTCTAGTGTCAGCTCGGCCACTCAAACCAGCCCTCACAAACATATCCTCTCTGTTCAGTCATACAGTGTAGGAAAAATGTACTAGGCCATCTCCATGTCTTTTCTTTGTGTTCTTGTTCTTGTCTTTACCAAATTTCAGTCAATTCAGACATTAGAGCAACCACAAAACTATCTGTGAAGTACCTCATATTTACAGAACATTCTTCCAAACATTATCTGATGTGATTCTCACAACAAATTCCCAAGGTATGTTCTCATTACCTTCACTGTACATTGGACAAAGCCACACTGTAGGAAAATGAAGCCACACAGCCAAGTCCTTTCAGTGACACAGGGACATGTTTAATTTCTAAACTATGCAGACACTAGGGGTGCAAATATGTGATTGATGTTCTCTTCTATCAATGGCTTTACAATCTGGGGCGAGAGGTGGATGCAAACTTAGCGATTTCCACATAATGTGGTCTGAGGACAGAGTAAGTATTCAAAGATTGCCGCAATAGACAAAGATATCCGGCGCAATTTGCAGATCTGGAGAAAGGGGGTGTGGAGACAAGAATCATATCAACTGAATTGCAGTTTGAATGAGGGATCCATTAGCCCATAAATGGAAAATTGCAACATAAACTCACGTGTCGACTCTTTCCCCAGTTCATTTTCAATGGATAATCACTGAATGAATCAATGAATGGATGGATGAATGGATGAATACTTCTTCCAATTTAGAAATTAGCTGAAATAGCAACTCAAGCATTAACTTTGTCTTCAAGACTCCATATTCTGCCCCACTGAGATAAGGTAACTTTAGGAATTCCATGAGGATTTTTCAGCAACAGGTCAGGCATTTCTCAACAAAAGAGGCCCTAATTGGGCTGGAGATTTAGTTCAGTTGTTCCGGCGCCTGCCTCTGCAAGCTCAAGGCCCTGAGTTCAATCCTGGTAACCACATACAATGCTGGGTGTGGTGACTCACGCCCACCAACCATTAATACCACATACCACCGTGCCAGGCTGTGGCTCATGGTTATAATCCCAGCACTCAGGAGGCAGAGGCAGGAGGATTGCTGAGTTTGAGGCTTGCCTGGGCTACATAGTGAGCTCAGGGCCAGCCTGAACTACAAAGTGAGACCCTGTCTCAAAAAAAAAAAAAAAAAAAAAAGAGGCCCTAATTCACTCTTACAGTCACTTAGAATTGGTTGGAGGTAAAACAGACTTTAGAAATGAGAAGAAACGAAGACTCCTCACTATGTCTACCCAACCTTCTCAAAATACTGTATTAATGTCCTGAGCTAAGCAACAAAGGGAGAAATGAAACTGAAACTAAAACTCCTAAAATACCCCCCCACTGAACCTCTCTCACCCTAGATAACTCTGGATAAGAAAGATCCCAATTCTCCTACACTCACTTCCTCTGAAATGTGGTTGTGGAAGGAAAGCCAGGATCTCCAAGACTTGGAGATCAGAGCAGAGCGCCCACATCTTCAAGTGATCTCATAAGGCCTACTTCTCTCCGCCCATGGCCTCCAGCTCCTCTCCATTGTGCTGGCGGAGCAGATGCCTCCATGCCAGCTCCTTTTCCGCATTTCCTGCTCTGTGGTCCAAGACTCAACTTCGTCTGTTTATGCTTGGAATACCCATGCAGCTATCCCATTATTTCACTATTCAAAAGCCCTAAATAAGAGACAGGTGGTGAAATTCTCAGGGAAAATTGAAAGAAGGACACCCACACCATCTGAATTTGGCTGCATAGTGAACAGCTCAAGAAGTAGGCTAAGGCCAAACACAAACATTAGCCTTTTAGTTGGAAAAACCTGGTTCAGAACTGTATCATTCATATATATATATGTGTGTGTGTGCATTATATATTATATTAATATATTCTATTATATTATTAATAGAATATATAAGGTATTATATACAATATTATATACATTATAATTATATTTAATGCAGATGCTGGATCCATATATATAGTTACATATATATATATATGGTTAGGCAGAAGCAAAATATCTGACAGAGATTCAGGTCTTAATTAAGAGGGCATTATATCTTTTGAGAAGAGAAACTCTTAGAAAGAATCAATATGAGACTATATAATTTCTCTTATAAGACAATTAATAGTAAAAAATTCTGAAAAGTGCTAAGTGTTGAGAAAAGAGGCTTTAAATCCCTCTTGTCCATGTAAAGTAAGGAACTAAGAACTCTGTGGCCCAGGAAGCCAGAGCTTTGAGTAGATTCAAGCTCACAAGGCATTTCTATGAACACTGCCAGCCAGGAACATTAACAATGCTATTACTGCAGACCATAATTTGGAACTAAAATATTTAGCGTAGTATGAAAAAATATAAGCCAACAGGACCAAAACAATGAAAATAGAATTTTTGTTACCAATCCAAAATCTGCTCTGTGAGCAACAGAGTTTGTGGCTAACCTTTAAGACTACTCTTTCGAAGAACAATAAAGATTAGAATAAAATAAAAGATTTAGAAAGAAGAGAATACTGGCTCAACATGCCTCATGTACATATAGTTTCAGACCCTCAAATATTTCTTCCTGTGGATTATTGTTACGATACCTTAAATCAGGTTTAGAACTGTATCCAAATTTAACCAAGAGGGAACTACAATCATTTGAGAAGAAACTTCCACGTAGAAAGAAGTAATCAATTAAAAGCCTAATTTCTCTTATAAGACAATTATGCATCAGAAATGAGCCTGTCCAAAAGTAAAGTTATCCTTCGCTTCTGGGCTGTGCAGAACACAGACGCTGAATCCCTAAGATGGTGTCCAGATGTCTTAGCTCAACCAGCAACCAGGGCTCCCCAGGTTTGGCAACTGCTCTCCTTTCCAGCTCTGTCTTCCACCACTCCACTACTTGTTCTGTGCTCCAAGAGTATACTGTTGTGTCCTCCCTTCCCTCTACCACATATGCTCAGCATGAGTCTCTCTAGGTCCTTGCTGGCAGTTCCATCCTAATGGCTGACCAATGTCCCTTCTGCACACTGAACTCTTCCCCAGCTCCAAGGTTTGACCCAGGACTCACATCATCCACATTCAAGGCATTTGTTTCTTCGACCAACCCAACAATAAGCATCCTCTCCTTTCTCTGACCATTGTTCACTCTCTTGACTCTCGTTTAACCGTCTTGAGTCTAGTTCTCTTTCTTCGTGTCTTCTTCTCCATTTAGCCTATGAGAAACTTGGGCTAAGATGATCTCTTACTTACAAATTTGTGTGTGTGTGTGTGTGTGTGTGTGTGTGTGTGTGTGTGTGTATCCCCTCAGACCACTTCCACTTCTATAATTCCTTACATATCACACGTGTGCCATAAACACTGCTCTGATTTTATTTTGTTTTTATTTTTGGTATTTCTTTTTTACATTTATATGTGATATCTGTTATTATTATTATTATTTGTATTGAACCCATGGTTTTTAGATTAAACCCAGGGCCTTTGGACTAAGCTGCATCCTCACCACTTATTTATTTATTTATTCTTTTTTTTTTGAGACAGGATCTCATTTTGTAGTTCAGGCTGGTCCTGAGCTCACTATGTAGCCCAGGCTAGCCTTGAACTCACAGCAATCCTCCTGCCTTTGCCTCCTGAGTGCTAGGATTACAGGTGTGAGCCAGTAATTGTGGTGTATGGTACAGGGGATTGATCTCGGGACCTTGTGCTTGCAAGGCAGACACTGGAACCACTGAGCTAACTCCCCAACCCTCTTTATTCATTTTTATTTTGAGACAGAAGTTTTCCAAGATAGAGGTTGCCCAGACTGGCCTCAAGTTTGCAATCCTACTTCCTCAGTTTCCCAGAGTGCTAGGATTACAGGTATGTGCCACTACCACTGGCACCAGTGCTCTTACTTTAGTAAGTAAGAATTATATAAAGTTCTTTTTTTTTTTTTTTGAGACAGGGTCTCGCTTTGTTGTTCAGGCTGGCTCTGTGCTCACTATGTAGCCCAGGCAAGCCTCGAGCTCAGCAATCCTCCTGTCTCTGCCTCCCGAGTGCTGGGATGACAGGCGTGAGCCACCACGCCCGGCACTGTGGTATGCGGTGTTGATTGCTGGTGGGCGTGAGTCTCCACGCCCAGCATTGTATGTGGTTACCCGGGATTGAACTCAGGACCTTGTGCTTGGGAGGCAGGTGCCAGAACCACTGAGCTAACCCTCCGGCCCTCCTATCTTTCTTAAAATAATCTTGGTACAGCCGAATTCCACAATGTCAGGTGTTGACATCCTGCAGCAACATGATCACAGTTCTCATTTATCCAACCATGATCAGTTCAGTAACAAGCAGGTGCCTTCCAGGTCTGTTTCTGTCACAGCCCCAAACTCCGTCCATGCCCACTGCCACCCCATTGGCAATATCCAGGACTCTTTATTTCAGGCCCTGGGAAGCATGGGCTCTGGACATTTGAAACCAGAATCTCTGATTAGAGTTGAAAGAAGAAATAAACCATCCTTAGGGAAAAGACAGATAGTTACTTTAATAGCATATCCAGATACATTGGAAGTACAGGCCTTTCTCTTTCAAGGAGAAATTCATGTTAGTGTAGTCACTCTTTTGGGCTGTCCTATAGCAATTTGGGGAGAGTTATTTTGGGAGAGAGTGGGAAGGGGAGGGAGAGTGAGGATAAATGGAGAGAAGGAGAGAGAGGGAAGCGGGAGACAGAGAAACAGCAAAGAGAAAACAGAACAGGAACTGAAATAAAAATGAGTCAAAGATCTTAATACTAAAACAAAGATCTTTAACATGCTGAAAGACAAAGTAAGATTTTGAAGACACAGACAAAGGTAAAGACTTTCTGAACAGAATCCCGGCTGCACAAGAAATACCACACATCAACAAATAGGAACATATCAAATTTAAAAATTTCCTTTGTACAGCAAAGGCAATAACCAAGAGACCTAAGAGATAATCTACAGACTGGGTAAAGTTCTTGCAAGTTACTCCTCAGACAAAAGGCTAATATCTAGAAAATATAAAGAACTCAAGGGGGCCGGAGATTTAGCTCAGTGGTTCTGGCGCCTGCCTCACAAACCCAAGGTCCTGAGTTCCATCCCCTGTAACCACATACAATGCTGGGCATGGTGACTCACGCCCACCAGCAGTCAGTACCACATACCACAGTGCCGGGCGTGGTGGCTCACGCCTGTAATCCCAGCACTCAGGAGGCAGAGACAGGAGGATTGCTGAGTTCCAGGCTTGCTTGGGGTACATAGTGAGCTCAGGGCCAGTCTGAACTACAAAGTGAGACCCTATCTCAAAAAAAAAAAAAAAATTCAGTCTCCTTAGCTATTAAAGAAATTAAAAAAATATTGATATTCCATTTTGCTCCAGAAATAATGGCCATCAGTAAGAAATCAAGCAAGAACAAATGCTGGGGAGGCTGTAGGAAAAAAATATTTTATTGTAGGTGGGAATATAAATTGGTATAACTATTATGGGAATCAGCATGGAGATTCCTCAAAAAATTAAAATTAGAAATTCCATTTGATCCACATATTTTTCTTTTAGCTATCTTCCTGAAAGATTTAAAGACATCATATCACAGTAATGTATGCATACCACATTTATACCAGTATAATTATACCAGTATAATTTATAGGAGCTAAATCTTGGAAATAGCCTATATCTCCATCAGTGATGAATAAGCAAAGAAAATGTGATGTTTATTGACAATAGAGTACTGATCTGCCATAAAAAAGGATAAGCTTGGGTCACTTGTAGGAAAATCGATGTACCTTAAGATCATGATGTTAAATGAAATAAATCAGACACACAAGTTTGAATATTGTGTAGTTTCTCTTATATGAGAAATACATAAAGTACAAAATAAATGACAGACAATAGGGAAAAGAGAGAGAAAAGTGTTATTGTAATCCAGCATGAAGAATGTATTTTAAAGTATAACTCGATTTAGTCTTATGTAGGTTGTTTTTATTTTTCTTTTTGGCCTATTAGTCTGGCTATTAATTTGTATTTATATTTAACTATAAAGACCTATAAATACATGAATCTGAAGAAATATATAACAAACTAAAAAAGAAAAGAGAACAAGAGAGAGGGGGAGCATGAGGTAGAAGAGTAAAAGAATCAGAATGAGAATCAGAAGGAGAAATAAGCAGAGAGGTCGAAGAAAGGAGTAAAGAAAGAGGAGGGTTTTACCTAACCTGTTTTGCAGCAGGTTTAGTGTCTGTTTTAATGTTAGGTCTCTAATCCACTTTGATTTTAGTGCTTCGGGAAAGACTTTATGAACAAAACCTCTATAGCACAAGAATTATCAGAAGAAATCAACAAACGGGATCTCTTTCTATTAAAAAGCTTCTGCATGGCAAAGGAAACCATCAACAAAGCAAAAAGGCAACCAACAATATGGGAAAAAATCTTTACCAGTAATTCCTCAGACAAAGAACTACTATCTATAATACGTAAAGAGCTTTAAAAAAATCAGTCCCCCCAAATTTAGAGATCCAGTTCAAAAATGGGTATCTGAAACGAACAGACACTTTTCAGAGGAAGAAGTAAAAGCAACTAAGAGGTACATGGAGAAATGCTCAACGTCACTGGCCACTGGAGAGATGCAGATGAAAGAACTCTGAGATTTCATCTCACTCCACAAAGAATGGCTGCTATCTCAAAATTAGCCACCAACAAATGCTGGTGAGGTTGTGGAGAAAAAGGAACCCTTCTCCACTGCTGGTGGGAATGTAGACTAGTACAACCATTATGGAGATCAGTGTGGAAATTCCTCAAAAAACTAGGATTGTAGGTTCCATTTGACCCTGCTATTCCCCTGCTGGGGATACACACAAAACAATTACAAGATTCCTATCACAGTGACATATGTGCACCCATGTTTATAGCAGCTCAGTTTGTGATAGCTAAATCTTGGAAACAACCCAAATGCCCATCAACTCTAGACTGGATAATGCAGATGTGGTTTTCTAATAAAATGGAGTATTACTGTGCCATAAAGAATGATGACATTGAATCATTTATACTCAGATGGATGTACCTTCAGAGCATACTCATAAGTGAAATAAATAGTCACAGATGTGCAAATATAATATATTTTTTCTGATATGAGAAACTGAAGTTATGTGTTCTAGATTGCATGATTGATATTGTGAAATAATAAATATTCAAAGGATAATGGGGCTTAGGGGTAAATAATGAAGAAAGAAAAAACTGATGTTAAAAAAAGGGAAACAATGCTTGTGTATATAGGGGTGGGAGGGAGGTAGGGTGGTTAGGGGAGGGGGAAAAATGAGAATTAAGTTGTGTCATATACCGGTACAGTTGTGATGTATATATATAATATACCAATAAAAAAATTAGAATCTCAGGGCCAGGGATGTAGCTCAGGGGCACTGTGCCTGCCTTGCAAGCACAAAGTCCAGTTTGATCCCCAGTACTGGAAAAGAAAAGGAAAGAAAAAAAGAAAAGAAAGCAAGAAAGAGGAGGGAGGAGGCAGCAGAGGTAGACTGACAGGCTGTGCCGGTGGCGCCTGGGACACAGAGGTCATGGTTCTCAGCAGCCTCCCCTGCTCCTCCAGGAGCTCTGACATGCAAAGGAGATACGCTCCCTGCTGACTCATTAGTAATACTCTGCCATGAGATCTAGGCAGGAATTCCCTCACTCCTAAGCAAACAACTGACCAGAATCCAGGAAGTTTAACCTCGAGGGCTAGATTTAACTTCCTCTCAGTTTGTCCTGAAGATGCAAGTTCTTTGGAAAGCAAGCAAGCACACAGAGACTGCACCTTGTGCTTCAGATTCCCTGCTAATAGCTCTGCCTTTCCTGCCCACACATTCCAGTTTCGGCACTAATCTATTTGGTCATCCCATCAATAAGAGAACAAGAAACCAAAAACTGTTAAACTTCTAAACAGAGTAAAATAGTCTTATCATTCCTCGAAAAAGAATGAGCCTGGATTGGTGACCAGAAGGATTCTTGGAGGGGAAAGTCTATTTTTTTTTTTTTTTTTTTGAGACAGGGTCTCGCTTTGTAGTTCAGGCTGGCCCTGAGCTCACTATGCAGCCCAGGCAAGTCTAGAACTAGGCAATCCTTCTGCCTCTGCCTCCTAAGTGGTATGTGGTACTGAATGCTGGTGGGCACAAGTCGCCATGCCAGATATTATTGTATGTGGTTCCTGGGGATTGAACCAGGGACCTTGTGCTTGCTATGCAGGTGCTGGAACCACTGAGCTAAATCTCCAGCCCGGGAAGTCTATGTTCTTGAAGTAGCTCCAAGTGTCCTACTATGAGACTAGGGTAGAAAGGGCACAACATCAGGGTTTGATATAGGAGACCAAGGCCTAACTACCAACTTGAAACACGAGTTTGTGTTCTCTAAAATCGAAGAATGAATTTTAGGAATAATGATGGGGGGTTAGAGTAAGAAAATTTTGCTGAGAAAGAAAGCTTCTGCCTAAGAAAGGCAGAAGGGGGGAATCCGGAAAGGTAAGTAACCCCCTCCCCTCAATTTTCAAGGGGCTTTTATGGAGCAAAGCCAAGATGTGAGGCAGGTTTAAGGTGGGACACAATTACAGTAAACCAGTAATATTGTAAATACAGTCACTTAGGTTATATTGGTACAATGAGAAATCACAAAAGGGACAAAACCACGATCAACCAATAAGATTACAAGTATAGTTGCTTAGGTAATACTGACTAGATGGAGATCCAGTGAGAAATCACGTCACAGAGCAAGCGTACAAATATTTTGAGTCAGGAGACTTTTCCAGGTGGGTTAGAGTCCTGGCTCTTTACCCCGGGGGATTTGCAATCACTGCCTTCCTGGGGAAGGGGTGGATCAAGACCCTTGTTCTCCATCCCAGTAGGAGAGTGAGGTCCATCAGTCACTGCTATCTGGAAGGGGTAGTTTTTCCACTTGGGGCACCAACCATTGGTAAAGGTGTCCTTTCTTGCAAGTTTCTCGAGGGCCAGTCCGAATCTATGTATCTATCACATGTCTAGTTAGTTACTAGCTTTTTTACCTGTAATAGGTTCACAGGACAGGGCTATGCAAAGCACATGTCATGGACACTAAAATAATGACTCTGGAAATAGTTATTTAAGATACAGGGATAGAGGAACAAAAGACCACAATGAAACAGATGAAATAATGAAAAAGAAAATTTCAAGGCAAGTTGCTCTCTTCTTTAAAGCTATGAATTAAACTATGAATTATCACCACAAGGAAGCTAAGGAGTAATGATGATTTCCCTAAGTAATAAACAAAAAGCAATATCTAATCCAAGAAGCATTATGATAGTGAGGGGAAAAAAATCCTCTTTGAGAATGTGGAAAAGCATTACTTTACCCCCTTCCCATATCCAGTAACTGCCCATCACTCACAGCCCTTCCACATTGCTTAGTTATTCACTCACTCAGTGAGTATTCCAGAAACTGTGAGATACGGCCAGGTCTGGGCCACATCAGGGGGCTCCCACTAGGCATCTTCCTTGTGCTTATGTGATAAAGATGCTGAGTGATACAGATGTAGGTCTGAAAGAAAGAAAGCTTCTGACTTCAATGAACTCCAAACTCGGATGGTCTCAGACACGTGAGATTGCTACAGTACAACATTCACTGATGGGACTAGAGCCTCCCAAAGCATAAATCAAGTTCTACTCAAACCAAACTCCCCCTATGGTAGTTCACTTTGATATGCGGGAATGCTTCTTGATATCCTAACAAAAGCTCTGTGACAGCACAAACTTCTCACTTCGCCCATGTCAGCTAAGGGCTGTAGAAATCCACAGGGGCTCACCGTTCCTGGGCAGGTAATCCCCCGAATTTTATTAGACTGTTATCCTATTATCTTCTTTGGTAGTTTTATTTAGTTTTTTTCTCCCCATAACTCACTTCAAATCATTGCTGCAAGAATACAATTTATAAAACAACTTTAATGGGGGCTGGAGATTTAGCTCAGTGGTTCTGGTGCCTGCCTCGCAAGCGCAAGGCCCTGAGTTCGATCCTGGTTACCACGTACAATGCTGGGCGTGGTGACTCACGCCCACCAGCAATCATTACCACATACCACAGTGCTGGGAGTGGTGGCTCAAGCCTGTCATCCCAGCACTCGGGAGGCAGAGGCAGGAGGATTGCTGAGTTCCAGGCTTGCCTGGGCTCCATAGTGAGCTCAGGGCCAGCCTGAACTACATAGCGAGACTCTGTCTCAAAAAAAAAAAAAAAAAAGAAAAAGAAAAAACAACTTTAATGAAATTGTCATATTAGAAAACACACAATCATCAGGAACCCCAGAGATTCCAATGGGTCCAATAGAGATGGAGAAGTTCCAGCAAGAGGCCCAATACCCTGGGCCACTCAGAGCTGTGGGAGAAATTCTTAACCAGGACACACAAGACGGGCTTCCTACCCAAGGAGAGCCACACCCAAAGAGCCAACAACAGAGTCAGCTGGCATTGAATTTTCTATATTGAAACACACTGTCTCCTCATTTGATATTAGCTTTAGGCACCAAGCTCACAGCTTAACAACCCCCTTGACACTTTGTCAGGATGGATGAAAGCCTCAAAGAAAACCACATTACTCCTAAGAAGCCACCACCTTCAATTTATGTGGTGACAGCTCAGCAACCGACCCTACTTACATCAATGGATGCAGAACATTCTCCAGGCAACAGGAACCTCAAAAAGGAGCTGGCCACTGCTTCTCTTCAATGATTTCAGCTTCTTTAAAATAATTCAAGCCACAGCTTCAGAATGTTGTAGAGCACTGAACCCCAGGCCACTTGAAGATCACCCTTTATGGAGAAGGAAAAGAAACAAAGCAAAACTTTATTATAAAATTTGCCTCATTCACTCTTCCTTGACATTCCTGTTCATGACTGCACAACAAAACTTCCAAGAACACGAAGCTCTGAAGGACTGGATATATTCTAGAGAACCTCAGAGAAATTTTGTTTATATCGCCTGATAATAACTGACTTACAAGTGGAAGTTGAGATTTTCTTTTTCAGTATTGAAAACTGAACCTAGAGGCTTCACACAGCTATGTCTTCAGCTTTTTAAATTGTTGTATGAAAAGAAATGAGTTGTAGGAATTATATTGTGTCCTGCACTACACTGGCTTTTTAGGGGACCCTGGTTTTCTAGTCTCTTATAAAGTCTGTCAGTGCAGGAGACTAGGGCAAGTATCGATGGCTGAGAATTTTTTTCCCCAACCAAAAGAGTATTTCCTGAAGTATTTGTCATCTGTCTCATTCGCTATCATAGGCACAAGTCTGCCTTCCCCTTTTCCATTTCCCCGTGCCAGGAAAATGGGCACCACTAGTGCCTGCATTTTTGTTTCAACTTTCCAGTATGCCCCTGAAATTACATAGGCTGGTGTGGTTTTATATTTGTAGGTCCACAGAACTCAGAAAAAATATACTCAGGGGAAGATATTTTCTGATTTACTCCCCCTTCCTTTCATTTTCTTTTTTTCAGCTTGGGCAATCAAATCCAGGGCCTCACATATATTAGGCAAGAGCTGTACCATAGAGCTATACTCCCAGCCCCAAGGATAACTTGTTTTAGTAATTTTGGGAATAGGGCTAGGGATTTAGCTCATAGTTCTAGCACCTACCTTGCAAGTGCAAGGTCCCAAGTGCTATTCCTGGTACCAAAGTAGTAATAATAATAATAATTTTGGAAGTAGAGCCATCCGATGTCAGTTATAAGATGGAGATATTGTTACTCCCATTTACAAAAGAAACTAAGGTTTAGAGGCCCTAAACTACCCCAAGAAGCACAGTTAATGAGGGCAGAGTCAGAATTTCAAACCAAGTTTGTCTTACAATAGAGCCCATGTTCTCTGCCACTCCTCACATGATGCTCCAGTTAGAAAAGATGCCAGGACTGAGGATTCAATCTGGGGTCTTTAGACTTCTCTCTCTCCTCTCCCCCCCTCTTCTCTCTTCTTCAGTAGGGTTTTCAAAAATTACTAAGTTGTCTGGGCAAGGCTTGAACATGTAATCCTCTCGGTGCTAAGATTACAGTTGTGAGGTACCATGCCTAACTCAATATTGTCATTAATATCAAAATCAAAAAATATTAAGGAAATCATTCCTAAACTAGCCATAGAAAATAAACTACCAGAATATAAAAAACAAGACTTAAATAATTTTGGATTATTGTATATTATTTAATTAAGTTTATTAGTACTTTATTAGATTAATAGTCATATTATTTCAATTTATAGATTATTGTTTTGATTAACAGTCTTATAATTTGATATAATTTATCCAAGAAAATTTGGGAACATCCAGTATATAATAAGCACTATAGGTGACATAAAGATGAAGAAAATGTGTTCTTTGATCTCAAAGAAGTTATAGTGAATATTATAACATAAATAACTATATTCAGTCATCCCTCAATGCTGGTAGAGAATTGGTTTCAGGACCCGTGAGGACACTCAAATCTGTGGATGTTCCTTTCCTTGTATAAAATGTTGTAGTGTTGCCGGGCGTGGTGGCTCAAACCTATAATCCCAGCACTCGGGAGGCAGAGGCGGGAGGATTGCTGAGTTCGAGGCTTGCCTGGGCTACACAGTGAGCTCAGGGCCAGCCTGAACTACAAAGTGAGACCCTATCTCAAAAAAAAAAAAAAGTTGTAGTGTTTGCATATAATCCATGCATATCCTCCTACATGGTTTAAATCATCTGTAAAACTTATAATGTCTAATACAATATAAATTCTGTTTCGATAGTTGCTACACTAGGGAATAATGACAAGAAAAAAAACTAAGTGTTCGATACTAACACAACTGTTGGAGGCTGGCCATGTAGAACACGGCCGAGGAGCTAGAACCAGTGCTTACACAAGGGGTGCTTAGAGACAGACTATGGAGTGGCAGGAAGCTACACAGGCCTGTTCACCTCCCTTGACTGGATTCAGCATAATCCTTGGACTTGAAAAGCTCAAATTCTGCTTCTGGGATTTTTAAAAACTTTTAAATATTTTCTCTCTGAGGTAGGCTGAGTCATGGGTCATCTCTCAAATACAATACAAAAGAAAAACTCTATATATCTAGGCTAGTGGAGAAAAGAATCAAGTGACACCAGAAGAAAAAAATGGAGCTATCTGAGTGTTTCCTAAGGACTTGTTGGATGACAAAGGTGCAACATTTGAGCTGACTCCTGAAAATATGTACGACTCATTCAAGTAGAAGATGAAGATGAAAGTCCAAGAAAAGAGAACAGCTTGAATAGGCAAGTTATGAGAAGAGGAAACCAATAAATAGTTGGCTAGGGACAGGAACATGGATGTAGCTGAGGAGAAAGCTTGAAGATGGTGGAGCTGGGACAAACAGGCCTATGAATGCTGGCGAGGAGTGACACAGATAAGCCAGGGAACACTCTGGAAGAGATGACAGGCTACAGGAAGCCCCGTGACTGAACTTGTGTGTGGGATGCTTTAAGGAGCAGAGGACCAATCAAAGCCTGAGTTAAAATGATTCTATCAGAAGGGCAAACAGAATCATACTGAGGTTCAATAGTTATGTGGAGAGGAGTGAAGAGAGTAAGGGAGGGCAACAGGAGAGAAGGAAAAAGGACTAAAAAATCCTGTGTTGCTAGCTTGCATGTGATGAGAAGTACTTCGTAACATTTTAAAATTGGAAAACCAAAGAAGAAATTCATTTGTAGAGGAAGATTGTGAATTTGGTTTTGAACATAAGGAATCTGAATTCCTTAGAGCAGAAAAAGGTAGACAATGCCAACAGAGAGTTAGAAGTTTGTATCTGGCATCCAGAGTTTGGTGTGGCATATAGATAGTTGAGTTTCCTCTACATGAAGGCAAACATAGAAGTCTGAGACAGGTGAGATAAATTGGGAAAAAGAAACCAAAGTCAAAATCTTGGTTTCACTGGCATTGGGAGGTGGAAGAACATCTTTGTTTCCTTTATGGCCTACCAGGCAAAACTTGGAACAATCTAGACATAGTTTCTCTTCACAAAGCATCGAGAATCCCAGATCTAACCCAACTTTCTTATTTCAAAGATGAAGAAAACCCAGACTGAAGGTTAATTGATCTAACCAAAGCCTCATATTTCTAAATAGCAAAACTGAAACTAGGTAGGTTAAGTAATCATTGGGAACTAGTATCACCCTAGCAAGTGGAATAGTTGGTCATGTACTATGTGACATGGTTGGATTCAGAGCAGCCCAAGAACAAACTACAGACTCTTTCATTTATCTTAGCTACATCAATCCAGCACTATAACAGTGCCCAGTCATATAATCAGCTAAGGAGATTAAACCACATCTTAATCACCCTCCGGTCACTGTCCTGCTCCATCTGCCCTTGCTGCCACCACCTGTTACTGCAGAGTAGAAAAGTCACATTATTTTCCCCTTTTGATATACATATGATCTCAGACTTCTGTGGGTGAGAGACTTAAGAACTCATCCACTATTACATAACATCTGTAGAAACTGAGGTAAAGAGGTGAATCAGGGGTCAATGACTCGCGCCATATCATAAGTTAGCAGTAGATTCCAGCTCCAAGTCCAAAACTATTATTTCTTTTCATTATGCTGTCAACCGCTATGTGCAAGAGATATTTTTAAGACAAGTTCTCCAGGTTCAAATTTCTCCAAACATATGCTATGAATTTCTCTTCCCTCAAAGTGTTTCCTCTAAAAAGTGTCCATGGTCCAATAAGCACATAGAGTGCTGCAAGCCACCCATCTCTTAGACAGTTGGAATTTTTATCACCCTATGAAGCACCCTGGGAAGTCTTGCAGTAAAGAAGCCGGCTCAGTTCTCTAACAACATTTTCCAAATCTACTTGACCACAGAACTCTGGCCCATACCCCACCCTTGTTGTTATCTACTAAAAACCCACAAGTCTCCAAGAGTTGTATATTGAAAACACCACCTCAGTCTCATTAGGAAGATTTCCTTTGGAGGTCCTACCAAAAGTGTCCCCACTGAGTGATCCTCACCGTGAGGATCAGGAAGGGAATTAATTATGAGAGACAAAGTAAGGAACAACAAACAGTCCCCACCTGTTGCAGAGCCATTTGTTCCGCCAACAACTTCATCAAACCTTTTGATTTGGGATCCTTGTAATCTTACAGTACTCATCTTCAATTTATGCTTCTTATGGAGGTATTCATTTTTATATTCTCATTTACTGCACAGGAGCTAATGAGTGATTTCTGCTCTGCTTCTATCCAATCCTGGTAGATCTTGTCAGCGTCCTTCTATATCTGTTCTAGCTTTTCCTTGTACATTTCAGCACCCTGGTTTAAAACTAGCAGCTTGTTAATAAGTCCTCCTGACTTGATTCCTTCTCCCCTGCAATTTGCTTTACATGCTGTTGTAACCTCCTGTGATTGCATAAGACAGGTCTATGCAATGGAATCCACACTCAGGGCGACCCCCACCATGGCAGGCTCGTCTTCCACCATGAGCTGTCACAGGTACAGTGGAATGATTGCCAAGTCTCCGTACTATTGCTCTCTGCCTCTTTGATTCCTCGCAGTTTTTACTTTCCTGCCTCTGCCTCTGGGCCCGATTACACAAACACTTCTATGTACTCCCACTCTTGCCAACCTTGAGCAATTAGCTCCAAGTTTACACGCATTGATTTTTTTTACTGGATTCTGAAAGTTCTGATACCTAATAAGTTCAAGAAGGAAAAAGATTATGTTTTATCAAATGCAAGACATTTAATAAATAATCTGTTAGTTATTTTCCCATCACTACTACTCAGTGCTCTCAATTTAAAAGAGGTATTTAAGGGCCAGAGATTTAGCTGTGGTTCTAGCCCCTGCCTAGCAAGCGCAAGGTCCTGAGTTCAATCCTCAGTAACCACATACAACAACAGCTGACATGGTAACTCACGTCCACCAACAATCACTACCACATACCACAATGCTGGGCATGGTGGCTCACGCCTGTAATCCCAGCACTTGGGAGCCAGAAGCAGGAGGATTCCTGAGTTCGAGTTTTGCCTGGCCTAAATAGTGAGCTCAGGAGCAGCCTGAACTACAAAGCAAGACCCTGTCTTAAAAAAGAAAGAGGCATTCAAGGGTCCAGAGGGCTTAGTCCACGTCAAGATCATCCCAAGTAGAAACAGCATGGTAGAAGGGACTGCTGGACAAAAGCTGCTTAGTACATGGGGACCAGGCAGCAGAGAATGAAGAAGCCAGGGATAAGAATACACCCTTCCAGCATATCCCCATGACCTACCTCTTCCAATCAGGCCTCATTTCCTATCAAAACATTCAGGAATGAATTAATCCACTGGTGGATAAAGCACCACCATAATCCAGTCACTTTCCAAAAGCCCAAAAGCCCCACCTCTGAACACGTAAGATTTTTTTTTTTTT
>PVIC010034971.1:0-19248 GCA_004025085.1 Thryonomys swinderianus | reverse complement strand
TGAGCTAACCCTCCGGCCCGAACTTGTCTCTCTTGATTTCTTTTATCCAAAATACATGCTAAAGATAAAAAATGCTGGAAAACATTATGCTTCCAAATCCCCTCTGAGACTAGGATTAAGTTTACTGAGCCACCTGTAAGATGGTTATCTGCTGGATGCAGTATGAGGGATGTGAAGTTGTTTATTTTCCTGTTCTTATTTTCCACTTGCTTCATTTTCTTCTGGCTTTTTAAAGTTTTAAAACATTTTTCATTTATTTTGTTATATTGAGTGAGGCATTTTTAAAAACTGCTATTGAAATTGTGAAATGTTTCAAATATTTATAAAACCATAGAGAATTATATAATGAACGCTCACACCCACTCACCAGCTTTATTAGTTGTTAACATGTTCCATTTGCTTCATTTCTTTTTTTTCTTTTCTTTAAGCAAAATAAACATGAAACTTACCATTTTCTCTCTTTCAGTTTATTTTTGAAGATAATATTACAAATTAAAATTAAAGTTGCACAGCCCTATGATCTCTTACTTCTTTACTAGAGGCAATCACCATTGTGAATTTCATTTCCCTGTAAAAAGGAGTATCTGTCCATAAAAGCAACCCAGACATCAGAGAAGGATATAAAGCAAAAGGTAGAAATCATCCTGCTACTCCCAGCCTTAAAATCCTCTCCAAGAAGTAATCGCTATTAAAACTTGCTACCAATCTTCAGGTTTTTTGTTTATATGGCTTTTTTTTTGGTCTCATTTTAGTCCCCTCCATTAAACTACACCACTAGCCTTCATTGTGTCTTTTTTAAAAACATGTAAATTATATCGGCTTGTTTTCTTTCTTAGTATCAATGGAATTACACTATACATATTTTTCTCCAAGGTGCCTTTTGTTTCCAGTTATCATTGTTGTTTGGACATTTCTTACTGTGAACACTAACAAATCCACCATATTCCTTTTAGCAGTTGCCTGGGATTCTACTTTATTTAATGTTTCCCATGAATGGACATTTAGGTGGTTTCCAGTTACTGTGTTATTCTAAAACAGTTTGCAGTAAATACTCTTCTCCCACATAGTTTGCTCATTTGGGAGACTACTGTCTATCTATACAATAAATACCTAGAAGTGGACTTTCTGAATTAAAGAGTAATTGAACATTGGGCATCTTGAAAGAATTACCAGGCCCTCCCTCTAAAAATGATTAGCTTAAACACTGAGAAGAATGCAGGAGAGTTCCTGTCTCCCCCACATTCTCAGAGGATGTCTTCACATACCATTGTTGGCCCATTGTTTGTCTTCTGTGAACTGTCTGTCCGTGGTTCTCTCCCCTAGCATTTTATGGGTCTACTGTTACATTTGAGTCTTTGATCCATCTGGAATCAATTAGGGGGGCCCGAGTGAGATAGTCTCTTCATATACTGACTTTAACATATACTGATGTTTCCTGTAAATAGATTGAATTAAGCACCAAGACAAAAAGAAGGCAGGTTTTTCTCCATATCCAAGAGACTTAAGTCCATCTGAGTTTACCACTGGCTCTGATATAAATTTCGTGGATGTGGCAAGTATCTCAAGGGAGTTCCTATGATCCTTCCTTTGGGATCAAAGGGGTGAGCAAAAATTAAGCAGGAGAGGAGGGAGGAAGAATGTTCTGGCACCTGAAGGGGACAGAGAACATTTAAAGGCTCTGAAGTTAACAATGTTCCGTTGCCTCTGAACAAGTTGTCTTCATCCTCTCAGCTGGATGCTTTACAAACATCCCGTCAGTTAGTGGTTCAACAAATATGCAGCAGTGGATGCCATCACTGGGACTGCCATCATTCCCCCCTCAGGTAAAACAGATTGACATAAGAAGTCGTTATCCAGTGGCTGGAGGCAGACTGCTAATAGTCCACCAAAATCCATCTTCCCTTCCTCTATTGTGATGGAGTCAGAGCCAGGCACATGGCTGCTAATCAGAGACAGTAATTCTCTGTACACTTAGCTGGGGCCACATGACTACATTCTCACGAGTGGAGAGTGAATGAAACTGGTCTGTGCCCTTTCAGGCTGTCATGGTGTAAAAAATATAAGCACAAATTCTGGCAAGAGATAGAGATGTGTGAGATTCCACTAGAACCTGGAAAGTCTTCAGCCAAGGTTTCTGTGAGAAGCAGCACAAACTCTGAGGCTAGGGAGCAGAAAGCTGTGCAGCAGCCACCTTGCTCTCTGGAAAGCCTCACTCTCGAAGCCCTGTGAAAGTCCAACTCCCTGAGACCACCACGTTGGGAAGGCCACATGCTGGGTACAGGCCAGCTCAGCTCAGGCTTCCAGCCATGTGATAGGCGGATGAAGATTCTCCCAGCTCTCCACCATTTCGAGCCTTCCTAGCTGAGGCCCAGACATTGGGGAGCAAAGAGGCAAACCATCCTCTCTGTTCTACCCAAAGCCTGCAGAATTCCTTGCAGATCTAATATAGATAGTATTGTTGGGGGCTCCAGGGCCGCTCCCTTCCACTCACCTGAATCTGGGCAAAACCTTGTCCTAACATTTACTAGGCAATGGCAGAAAAGACACCTGCAAGCCTGCTCCAGAAAATTCCAAAATTCCAAGTCGGGACCAATGCTTACCCGACCTCCTTGCACAACCTACAGTAACCTTTTTTCAGCTGGAGCTCATTGCAGACGGTCCACACACATTGACTGTTTCCCATACATACAATTTGAACAGTGACAATGGGACGGTATGCAACTGACATGACTCAGCACTCCATCAATAATGTCGTTAATTGTGCTCTAGAAGATTTAGGGGAGGCACGCTAAAACATTTGAAATGGCCACACTTTATGCCATTGGCAACTGTGATATTTTTGCCAACCAGAACCCACTTACTCTGCGTACCATTACCTTAATAAACGTCCCTGCTGTTTCCTTGCCGTTGTGCTGTGTCCAACTCTTTGTTCATCTCTCATAAGAACCAATCCTATTCCAGATTCCATCACCCATGGTAATAGTCCGAAGAATCTGCCGATGTTTTACAGCACTAAATTTGGCACAGTTTGCTATCCAGAAATAGATAACTAGAACCAAACCATAATTCAGAAAATTGTCTCTCTTCCTGCTGTCTCCAACCCAGGTATGTCAACAACCCAGCCTCAACGAGGCAGATAACAAGCCCTAGAGATGACAAGGTACTGAGGGAGGGAGAGACTGAGTCGCTAAGAAATCACTCAGAGCCGATGTGAACACCCATCTGCGAGAGTTACGCATAAGCATCTTCCTTCAGCCATGTGCAAGACAAACGTGCCTTCTGCCCTGTGTCAGAATAGGTTCTTGGCAGAGATGAAGATAAAGGCAACAAGAACAACTCAAAACAAACAAACAAACAGACATGTAATTGATGTGATCAACTCCAAACACAGACATATGGAGGGCTGAAAACAATTCACATCGGCTCTGGCTCAGGCTGAGGAGCTGATGCTTACTCTGATACCAGGGATGAGTAGAAATTAAGTAAGTTGGGAGGGAGGGAAAGAGAGAGGAGAATGTTCTGGCACCAGAAGTGGGTAGAGCATGTGTGAAAGCTCTGAGTCAGGAAGGAGACGCTGGGTTTCAGAAACAATGGGTGGGGTAGGCTGAAGATTTTCGTGTGATCTCTGAAAAATGAGGAACCAGGGGTTCATTCCAGCTGGAAATTGATACCATGAAGGCAAAGAGTGCCGACAGGAGGCTAGCAAAGACTATAAGTGATGGAGCCATGGGGCCAGAGATTTAGCTCAGTGGTTCTGCCGCCTGCCTAGCAAGCGCAAGGTCCCTGATTTGATCCCCGTAACCACATACAATGATATAATATTGGACGTGGTGGCTCACGCCTGTAATCCCAGCACTCGGGAGGCAGAGGCAGGAGGATTGCTGAGTTCGAGGCTTGCCAGGGCTACATAATGAGCTCAGGGCCAGCCTGAACTACAAAGCAAGACCCTGTCTAAAAAAAAAAAAAAAAAAAAAAAAAAGGATGGAGCCATGGAAGTAGCTAAGTTTAGGACACATTTAGGAAGTGGCTGATAAGGTAGGAGGTAAGTTTTTGGAGTCAGGGGAGTTTGTTGAGGGACAGAAGAGAAAGGAAAAAGCACCAGTGAGATGTTATTGGTCTATGAGCAAATCATGACATCATGGCCAGAGGAAACCTGGACATGACCAAGTTCAAGGGCTGCTCAGATGAGAGAAGGGGAATTGGACTTGGTAGCATGTGCCTTTGAGCATGTCACTTTCACATTTTTATTTGTCTATAATATGGAAATCATCACAGTCCAATCTACTCCACAGGATTCTTCAGTACATGGACTATGGCCACATTCATTCATTCACCGAAAACATTTATTGAGTGGTGCTGCAGTGTATTATACATGAGATCAATACATAAACAATACAGTGTGTTAGTAAAAAGTGCTAAAAAGAGACAACAAGGTGGTGAAAAGCATAGAAGAGGAGGATACATTTTAGGTAGAGTAGACCACAAGCGGATTAGATTCAAATTCTCTGAGGAGCCTTGTACAGTTTGAAGGAGTTTCCTTTAGAAAATGAATATTCAAAAATCATACTGTTGAGGCAGAGACAGGAGGATTGCTGAGTTCGAGGCTTGCCTGGGCTACAGAGTGAGCTCAGGGCCAGCCTGAACTAAAAAGTGAGACCCTGTCTCAAAACAAACAAACAAACAAAAATCTTACTGTTGGGCCGGAGGGTTAGCTCAGTGGTTCCCGGGCCTGCCTTGAAAGCACAAGGTCCTGAGTTCGATCTCCGGTAACCACATATAATGCTGGGCATGGAGACACGCCCACCAACAATCAACATCGCATACCACAGTGCGGGTGTGGTGGCTCACGCCTGTAATCCCAGCACTCGGGAGGCAGAGACAGGAGGATTGCTGAGTTCGCGGTGGCTTGCCTGGGCACCATAGTGAGCTCAGGGCCAGCCTGAACTACAAAGCGAGACCCTGTTTCCAAAAAGCAAAAAAAAAAAAAAAAAATCTTACTGTTGCAAATTCAGTACAGATACGTGGCTGAATAGATTTCGAGGGCCTTGGAAGGGGCTAGAACCGAGTTTGGCTACTGGAGTTCACCTCTGTTCATAAGCAATGGAGCAGGGGGAGGGGGGGCTGCAGAGTCACAGCAAGAACCTGTTTTCTGCAACTTCGAGGGAGACAATCACACCAACCCCTCAGCACACCTCACAGGGTTTTATGGGGTAAATGAAGACACACGAGTGTAATTTTGGCAATATGAGATAGCTATTTTAAGCATCTTTATTCCTAACCTACACAGCAGGATAACCATGGTCTCAATCTCAGGGAGAGAACAGAAAGAACTGCAGCCCAAAGGGAATTGCAAACCCCAAGAGGCGGTCCCACACTGCCCTGAGTGCCGCCAATATCCCCACTGTTTGCATGGCCTTTGACCTGTGGGAGCTGGCTGTGCGGTGACCCTAGGAGCCTAGGCGAGCCTAGGAGAGACCGAAGGTCCCGCAAAGACCGGGCTGCTCTGAAGGTGGGTGTATGAATGGGATGGTGGCCCTGACACTGCCCCACGCACCAGTTGTGAGATTGCTGTGAGGTGGTGTGCCAGGCACACGTCAAGTGGGAAGTCAAAGTTCTGCCCAGTTGGACACAAGGTCTGGGGACTGTGCCAAACAAGAAACCGCCTGGAAGAGCTTAGGGCACTTAAAGACTGTCAGAGTGAGTGCCCCAGGCCCTGGGTGCGGTGCTGCTTGGCAAGTACTCGCGGGCTGGTAACAAAACGAGTTGGACCTGTGGTGGGTGCTGATGACGTTCAATGATCTGAAACAATTAAACCCATAATCAGAGGGTACTCTGAGGTGACCATGGCAGGCTTGTTTGCCCGCGAGTCACCATCATATACTGGGTAATACATCAGCCGTTAGCCCTCAAAGTCCTGCTGCTAAGAGATCATGAGCTAAGTGATGTTCCCAAACTAACCACTACAGGATGTTCCAGAATAGAGCATAATACAACCCAAACAGAGTGGACATGCTAGTATCAATCCATTCTTGTACAGATTTGAGAAACTGGCCCCTGGGAGGTAGCCTGCCATGCATGCCACTGGTTTACCAAGGTTTTTGACTCGAATAAAATCAACTCAGCAGTAAAATTGCAGTGAGCACAATATAATGTCTTCATAATTCCGAAGGCACTTTAGTCCACCAAGATGTCTTCATTGGTAACCTATTTTGCAGGCGTGTGTGGGACCACCCCAACCACACCGAGCTGCAGGGATGACTACGTCCAAGAGGACTGTAAACACCCTTGCTTGGCACAGTGCCTGCTTGTGATAATTAAGTGATTTTACATATCATCTGCCACCACCAAAATTGTTGTTCTGTTGCTGGGGCAACAGGAACTAGTTAACCGACAGAAGCCAGGTCAGAGCAGGACAGAAGTCAGCCAACTGAGCTGCCTGCCGACTGGCTCCTGTCCAGAGCAGGGCTGCCCGTGGGAGTCTCCGGGAGAAGGCAGGCCTCTGCTCCCCTGCGCCCTCCCCGAGGGCTCCTGGCTCACCCTCAGGTGATCTCCACAGGCAGATGGATCAGTGCAGAGTAACGTCCCTCACCTACGATGAAGGGAAATCCTCGCCCCTGCCGGTCTCTCGGGACCCAGGATCCTAGCAGCGCGATGCCAGCGCCAGCCCCTCCCTGCCGCCCCCGCCCTGCTCGCCTCCCTCTAGTGTCCTTGTCGCCTCATGCCGCCCTCTGTCTGTCACTGCCCTCCGCTTTCTCCCTGGCCGGCTCCCAGGGTCTCCGCAGCTCACCAAGCACCTTCCGATGCACTGCACAGGACATCACCGGATGTTGCAATGCTTTCTAGAAAGGGGTCGGTATCTCCATAGCTAATTCTGCTGACCCTCAGTCACTGGTGGCGCCCAGGGAAGGGGTCAGAGCCACAGGAACTCTGCCCGCTTTCTCTCTCTCCTGAGTAGGCGTCCGAGGGTGGAAGTGAAATATATCAAGCAGAGCGTTTACAGCCTCAGACTTATTCTACCACGCACTACTTGGCGACTGAGAAGCTGCTTAGTCTCTTGCAGCAGTTAAAGATGACGGCAAGACTAGAACCTTCCCCCCGTAGAGCGAGGGCTGTTCCCGAAACGCTGACTTCAGCGGGTAATGGCGGGTAGGAGGGTGTGCGGAGCATGGGGCACAGGTCCCCAGTGTCTGTTCTGACACCATTTACTTCTACTCAGGACCTCCACTGCAAGAGGGCAGGGGGCTGGCGCCAAGCACAGGGCCATTGTAGCCTCCGGTGGTGACTGGCCCACCCTGTGATGTGCATCAGGTGACAAAGGATGCTCAAGATCCTTAATTTGGGGAGCTGCGCTGGAAGGATAGAGAAGTAGCTGTCGGGGTCTGTGCCTGTTTGAACAGTGTTTCCGGCTGGCTCCCCTGCACAGCCCTGCGCTGTCCTTTCTACCACTCCAACCAGGCTGGCCTCAGGCGCTGAGCCTGGGCCTGGCCAGGGTCTCAAAAGCTGGCTGGATTCACCCACCCTGCCACTTGGCACCAGCCCAGCATGGCGGCTCCAGTTTTCCCGGGTCCAGACGCTATTTCTGCTGAGTCATCCTTTCTTGCCCAGAGGGATCCTGGCCCAGAGCCACATTCCTGGTGGGGTCTGAGCACCGCAGAGGACGGAAGCCTCCTTTCTCACCAACCCACAGCTCCCCAGCCCTGCAGACAGGCTTGTCTTTCAGGAGCCTCTGCCCACGGTGAGCCCGGGCCGCAAGACTGGCTATGTCCCCCACACCCTGAGCCTGAGCTCCCTCAAACCAAAACATCCATAGCGAGGGAGTCAGAGACCCCAGTGTTCAGGGAGAAGAGGCCAGCTAAGGATTGGGGTCCAGAAGGAGCTTACAGAACTAATAAAATCCCGCTGCCCTCTTGGGCCAGCAGCCCCACTGGGATGAGGCTACCGATGGGCAGGCCAGGCAGAGGCCGGTCTCAGGCCTGTGTGGTGGGCCCTACCCCCTACCTAGCAATGCAAACGCCCTCTCTGAGTGACGGGGGGCGCTCCAGGCCAGCAAGCCAGCTGCACCTTCTGCAGAGCACATGTTCCCCACCTGCAGCGTTCCCTAGGTGCCAACGCTGCACAGCGCTGCCCTGCAGCAAAGGGCAAGGCTGGCACGGCCAGTCTTAGCAGCCTATGCCCCACTCATGCTCTCATCCCACACTGCCAGCGCTCAGCTAGGGGGTCTCCCTTCTAGCTGCATGATCTTGAGCAAGTTACTTTACCTTTCTGGGCCTGCTGTCTCATCTACAGGATCGGGACAGACTAATAAGACCGCATAAGGATGACAAAAGAGGCAAATGAGTGCATGTATGGGAAAGTGCAGGGCAGTTCCTGACAGAGCTCAAAGAGTGTGTGTGTGTGTGCGTGCATGCGTGTCTACACCCCAATTCTGTGCCTGACCCCAAGCTGTCCTCTGCCTGGAAAGCCTCTCCCCTCTTCTGCAGGAGTCTGTTCAGTTCAGACTCTAGAAGTTTCCAGACAGGAGAACGGAGAGTCACCAGTAGCAGCACAACACGTTCCCGCTGGGTGAGGTGGATGAGTGCAGTGCTCGGGAGGGGACAGGTCCATCTGCCTGGGTTGTAAGCCCGCCAGTGTGGCACCAGCACTATCGCTGCACACCAATGGTCTGGTCCCCAGAAACCATCAGACACCTGAGGCTGTCACCAGACCCTCAAGAGATCCCCGGGTTCAGCCTTCGGAAGAGGGGGTTTCACTGGCACCAGAGTCAGAGGCCACTCCCGACACCCCGAGGCTGGAGGCACTGGCCTGGCAGCGCTCCGAGGAGGCTCCAGAGAGAGCCAGCCCAGGAAGCTCTGAGCAATGCTGGCAGACCACAGGCCCCGGGCTTCCGCGCTCTCCACGCAGGCTGCCCTGTCAACGTCAACGGGTTTATGAAACCCTGCCCCGGTGGGCAGTGGAATTCAAGGGCCCCCAGGGCTCACTGTCTGTGGTCCTCCTGTTCCCTCAGGACGGAGGAGCGGGTGGCTCTCTCCGGACTGCTGCCACACTGTAATGGAAGCCAGCTGCTGTGGGAGACGGGCACCTGATAGAGGCCCTGCCATCTCGTTAAGCCTCTGCCTCCGGACCCCAGAACTTCTCCTGCAAGAACCCGGGCTCTCCACAGATATAGGGGACCCCCAAACATAGCAGGAGGGTGGGGTCGGTGATTGAAAGACTTGGTGGGGAAGGATATGGGGGTTAACAACCCTGTTCACAGCTTTGTCAGCCTATAACTCCTTTGTGCCTCAGTTTCCTCATCTCTGTAATGATGACAAAAAATTGGCTACCTTTTTGTGAAGGTTAAACAGAATAATGTAGACGGGAGGTGCTGACACACAGTAAGAAGCAGTTCCAGGGCCGGAGGGTTAGCTCAGTGGTTCCGGCGCCTGCCTCGTGAGCGCAAGGACCTGAGTTCGATCCCTGGTAACCACATATAATGCTGGGCGTGGAGACTCACGCCCACCAACAACCAACACCGCATACCACAGTGCCGGACGTGGTGGCTCACGCCTGTAATCCCGGCACTCGGGAGGTAGAGACAGAAGGATTACTGGGTTCGCGGCAGCTTGCCTGGGCACCATAGTGAGCTCAGGGCCAGCCTGAACTACAAAGCGAGACCCTGTCTCCAAAAAGCAAAAAAAAAAAGAAGCAGTTCCATCTCTCATTCCTCTTTCCTATTACCTTTGATTTTACTCTTTATATCTTGGTTTTCCCACATAAGAGAAACCAGCTCATGCTCTGGTTTATGTCATTAATGTTAAGGTCTCATATATTATCTATGCAAGACTCAGATTTATCCTTTTTCACAGCAGAGTAAAACTCCATTGTCAGAAACACTACATTTTCTTTAGAGATGGAAGAAGTGTGAAGGGAGGGGCGGGGTAGGGGATGAAAGAAAATTAAGACATGTTATGTAGACGCACCGGCACTCCACTGTACGTGTCATCATTACCTACTAATAAAATTAAACAAAGAATAAATAAACTAGTGATTAAAAGCATAGTGTCTTAAATTTTTTTAAAAAGGAGCAGTTGGCTTAGTGACCGTGTTCATATCATCGTATGTCTGCCATTGCTTTTGTACTTTTAGTCAAATCTAGACCCAGTCTATTTCAGACAGTCACCGGAGGCATAGGATGGTTCACCTTGCGATCTCAGCCTTCACAGTGGGGCCAAATCAGTGCACACTCCATAAGAAACCATCTTTCCGGTTCCGAGTTGGATCTTTTCACAGGCTCACCGCAGGCAGTGCGATTCTCTCACAAAGTCGAGAAGCAGAGGTTACCTGCTGGTCCCCTCGGCCACACGCCCAGCACAGGCTGCGGCCTGAGCTCTCCAGTGACGGGGTGCTGGGCCACGGTGTCCAGGAGGCCCGTGTGTTCGATGCATTTTGTCTTTTAATTCTTTCAGTTTACGAGAGGTGCAGTGGGGCATAACCACGCGGTGAGCTGAGGAGCTTCTGTATCCTCCAAAACACACCTTTCTCTTGGGCTTCCTCTCCCTGGACTGCCCAGCAACCCCCAGGTCTTGTACGCTGAATGAGAGGGAAGCACAATGGGTAAAAACGAGAATTAGCTCGTGCCATATACTTGTACAAATTCCCAATTTTGAATGTGATCATAATGGGTATATAAAATGTAACAGTAAAGAATTCAATTAAAAAAAAAAAAGAGGGGAGCACAGGGTTCAACTCCCACTCCCCAGCCAGGGCTCCTCGCTGACTGTCCACACTGAGAGGGATCGTAGTGTGTGCAGAGGAAGTGACCCCACGGCAACCAGCACACCCACGGGCCGCAGGGACCTTCGAGAGGGGGGTGACTCCAAAGACGGCCCAAGGGATAGAAGGTCGCCCACCACCTGCTGTGTCCCTTCCAGAGCCCGGCCCGCTCTCAAGGCCTGTTTGTGCCATCTGTGGCACCGAGCGTGATGGGCTCCTGGGTCCACTCTCAAGACCTGTGCATGCCCATCTATGGCTGAGCTTGGTGGACTCCTGGGTCTGCTCTCAAGGCCTGTTCGTGCCCATCTGTGGCGCCGAGCGTGGTGGGCTCCTGGGTCTGCTCTTGGGCCCAGTCACATCTATGATCAAGTTTCCTTCGCCAAGACTCACTTTGGGGTTGAAGCTGCTTCTCCTTTCCAGACTCCCCTGATGCAAATGGCCTCTTTATTCCCTTGTGTCTGAAAGCCCCAGAAAGCTGCCCACACCTGCCACCCCAGGCCTCACATAAGCCTCAGAGCCACCTGCCCAAGGACCGCCAAGGAACTCTGGCGCAGAACGGGGAAATGGGATGCTGTCCAGCGGCACATGCTCCATGGTTTTTGTTGTTCATTTGCTTTTGTTTGTTTTGTTTCTCGGCAGCTGGACAACCAGAAGAACCCCAAGTGGAGTGGGGTCCAGCCATTGGCCTCTGCCTTTATTCTTTATGGTCCAGGGGCACCGGACGGAAATACCAGAAACAACGTGAGAGGGTAGGTAGCATGTCTGTCCTCTGAGGAAGTGGAGCAGACCCCAGCACTGAGGGAAGAGGATGCATCTCTGGGCAGCCAGGGGAGTGGCGTCGGAGCTGCAAGAGGACAGAGGAGCACTGGGAGGACCTGGGCGACTGGAAGGTCCTCCATGTGCCCAGCGGGGCGTGAGGACAGGACAGAGCACCTGGTGAAGGCGCCACCCCAGCAGGGGAGCACGTGGGAGGTGCTTATGGGGGAAATTCAGAGACAAACTTCAGAACTACAACTCTCCTCTGTGAAGAGACCCTTGAACATGCCCCCAGATTAAACTAAAAGGAAGCACACTCCTTTTGACTTTGTTATGATTTGTACTCAGGCCAGCACCTATATCCCTCTCCCCAGAGGCTTGGTCAACACCCTATGTCCCCATTTCGGTGTCCTGTGCCAACACACAGGCCTCCATGGACCTTTGCAGCTCACCTGGGCCTCCTTGGGAACAGAAGTCACCACAAGTGTCTGAGAGGGTGGAAGTAACCCACAAGGCCTTGTGGCCTCGAGGCAGAGGCCCCTGGGGGCATGGCCTTGGAGCCTGGTAACCTGGTCCGCGTCCCAGTGCTGCCCCACCAGTCACATGCTGAGGTCACCTCTCTGAGGCTCAGCCACAAAAGCCCCTAGGAGACGGGCCTCGGGGAGTCATTTGTGAGGATCCAGCGAGAGGACGCGAGACCCTGCCTCTGGGCCTAGCACAGAAACCAGGGTCCCGGGAGCCTCACTCAGTGCTGTGCTGGTATAAGAGTGCTGAGGAACCATGTACAGGTGACAGAGCCCTCTGCCAGCCTTGTGCCTTTCCAAGAACCCAGCTGGCCTTGCTCACTCCCCCAGCCAGGGCTCCAGGCCCAGCTGCAGAAGCCGGGGTCTTGGCCCGGGAATGCAGGAGGTTTCTCACCGTGGCAGGGAAATTGCTGGGTTGGGGGTGTGGGCAGCCACAGTGACCGTCTTTCTGCAGAACGGATGCGGCTTTGCTGACAGAGAGTCTGCGGCCTGGACATGCCAGCGGTGCAGGTCTGAGGTCAGCACGGGGGAGCCAGGTCCACCACAGCCCCGCCACTCCCACCAGGGCCCCACGAGGGCATGGCATCTGCTTCTAATCAGTTGTCCCTCAGCTTGGGGAGGGGCTGGGGAACTAGCTCTCCCCCAGCCCAATTTCACATCATGCAGAATGGACAGAGAGGTCAAAGAAGACAGAGAGAAGCCCCAGAGACAGGTCAAAGAGCAAAGTACTGGAAAGAGATGTTTGCTGTTCTAAGCCACTTAACCAGACTCTTCAGTAGCTCAACTTTTGCAAGGCCATGTTCAACCCAGCCCTGCTATAGCTCATATCTTGGATGTTCCCCGAAGGGCTTAGTGCCCAGGGTGTGCTATGGGGAGGGAATGAGATCTTTGTGTGCCTGTGTGTGTATTTTCAGTGAAACCTGCAAGGTGAGCCCAGTGGGAGAGCATGCCCTTGGAGTGGACTGTGGAACCCTGGCAACCTCTTCTCTTTCTAAGCTTGCGATGATGTGGAGCAGTTTTTGCTTCCATCACGATGTTCTGCCTCACAACAGACCCAAAGCAACTGGGCTAACTGATAGCGAAATTTCCAAAACTGAGCTAAAATAAACCTCTGCTTTTTTTTTTTTTTTTTAAGAACCCAGGGCGGGGTCTGCACAGTTCACAATCAATAAATCTTGGAATGAACGGTTTGTGCCTCATAATTTTTCTAGACATTTCCTTCTGTAATCTTCGATTGTTGATCTCCACTAGATCCCTGAAGGCTGGTCATATTTACACCCATTTTACAGGCCCAGAGTCAAGGTTACAGGTGAGCTACTGGACTCTGGCTGTTACTCTGTCCTCATTCACAACATTGGGAAAACTGTGTTAAGAAGAAGAAGAAGGGGCCGGAGGGTTAGCTCAGTGGTTCCGGCGCCTGTCTCGCAAGCGCAAGGTCCTGAGTTCGATCCCCGGTAACCACATATAATGCTGGGCGTGGAGACTCACGCCCACCAGCAATCAACGCCGCCACATACCACAATGTGCCGGGCGTGGTGGCTCACGCCTGTCATCCCAGCACTCGGGAGGCAGAGACAAGAGGATTGCTGAGTTCGCGGCAGCTTGCCTGGGCTACTTAGTGAGCTCAGGGCCAGCCTGAACTACAAAGCGAGACCCTGTCTCAAAAAAAAAAAAAAAAAAAAAAGAAGAAGAAGAAGAAGAAGGATAAACTGGAGGAGGAAAGTCAGAGAGCAGAAAAGGGCTGAGTGGAGAAGGGTATGCATACCCTCCTGAGAAGGCCCAGGCAGACACCATGAGGATGTGCCCGGAAGCAACCAGCTCCACGCCCATCCGTGAAGTAGACACAAATGGAGAGAAAGAAGGAGGATGGGGAATGCTTACCCTTATTAGCAGCTTAGGCTGGACTTCCCTGCTTTGAAGCCCAAGTGGAGCACTATGCCTCCATGATGGAAGTGAGCTTTGTAGTCAGCTATCCGAGGGTTAAATCTGAGCGCCACTGCTGACAGCCATGTCATCTGGACAAGTTACTCCAATCTCTCAGTCTCAGTCTCATCTGTAAAACGGGACGACAACAGACCTGCACTTAGTGGGCTGAGGCACGGCTTTCATGAGACCACGGAAGCCAAGCACCTAATGCTGAGAGTTAGGAATCTATACTCCTGTGGCCCCTACTGACGGATGGCGACCATCTTTTTGGGCATGGAGAGGGTTTGGGCATTGGAGAGCCCTGATTCCCTTCTGTCTGGGAGCACCTTGAGAACAGAGACCCTTATGTCCTGGGTGTTCCCTGACCAGCCCAAGCCTGGGCTAGTGCTCAGCTGGATGCACAAACACGCAAGTGTTTGCTCTGGTCCAGAGTAGAAGCTCGAAGGATTTCCTGCTGGCGACAAGGCCAGGGGTGCTGGGAGAGTGAGGCTCCTCGGCTGCTGGGCCCCAGGAGCTAGAGGACGAATATCCGGGGCTGGAGCTGAGCAGGGGCCGTGAAGTGCAAGGGAGAAGAAGGAGGGACGTGAGCAGCACAGGCCACAATCTAGACAAGCAGCTGTGCTGGGGCTCAAGAGGCCCAGTCGGGGCAGGTTTGACCTGGGACTATGAAAGGTAGCATCGGAGCTTACAGAGAGAGACAGAATGTCGAGAAGAAGACAACAGAATTAGCCCGGTCCCTGGTCCTGGGTGGGGACAAAGAGGCCGAGCCTCCCTTAATAGCAGTTTCCTAGAATAGCACCTGGCCCACCGCACAGGAGCAACAAATATTTGTTAAATCAAGGAATGAAGAAGAATGATGTTGTCCCACGAACTTGCTAACTGGTCTCCCTGCCTGCGTCCACTCTGGCCCCTCTTATTGCCACCCCCGGATTGGCACTATGGCAGCAAACGTGACCCAAACGCTGTCACTCGGGGCCTGCAGTCACTTCCCTTCCCACAGCAGCAGGTCACACCCTAGTGGCCTAGTCAGGACCACAGATCCTTCCTGTTTGGCCTGAGCTGTGTATTTTGTTTCGCTTTGTGTGAATTTTGAGTTGGCTGCTACCTTCAAAACAACAGTACTCACATATAATTCCAGATGCCCAGGCTCTCTAAAGGGTTAACTGGTTGGTGGAGGGCAGTCTTCGCTCCCGCCTGGGATGACAGGTGGGGCGGGGGGCAAGGCCTGGGCCCGCAGACCAGGATCTCCTGCTTACTGCCACTCCCCTCCGCCGGGCCCTCAGGATGGGCATCTCCAGCTCGTCTGCTCCACTGTCCTCGTCCCCAAGGTCTCAGCTGCCCCACGCCTTGTCTGGTCTCCCAGTCTGTGCTCTCCCACCTGCATGTGCCACCTGGATGGCACTGACGCCCTGCCGGGCTCCAGAGGGGTGCGAGTCCTCCTTGGCACTGCGGCCTCCAGGGTGCACCCCAGACAGCCCAAGGGGCCCTTCTGTGGGCCCTGCGGCTAGCTGAGCACCAGCTTCTGGCTGCTGCACTTGCAGCCCTGGTGTGGGCACAGGAGCCCAGGGACTCACACTCGTCCTCCCTGTATCTCTGATGCCCGGTACTGGGAGCCTTTGGGCCAACAGCACAGCCTCCTGGGCATGTCTTGAAGGGATCTATTAAATAGGAACCTTGATTTCATGGCTGGCAGAGGCATAGAAAGGACCCCAGGTGGCCGGGGATGTAGCTCAGTGGTGTTGCACCTGCCTGGCAAGCACGAGGTCCTGAATTTGATTCCTGGTACCAAAAAGAAAAAACAAAAAGCTCTTTTATGGGCTAAGGATGAGGCTCAGTGGTAGAGTACCTGGCTGTTAACTGGTTTGAGGCCCCGAGTCCAATTCCCAGCACACAAAAAAAAGAAAATAATGGACCCCCCCCAAAACAGCACCAAGAAACCCTCAGAAGCCTGTTTTATGACCCCAGCAAGAGCCATAGCTGGTTATAACTACTCCCAATAACAGACAAGGCAGACCCTGCCTCAATCAGGCTAGCTCTAGAGAAAATGGAACCCAAAACAACACATTTTTTGTTTTTTAAAAAAAGATAGGATTTCACTAATTGTTCACGCTGGCCTTGAGCTTATCATGTACCCCAAACTGGCCTCAAATTTGTGGCGATCCACCTGCCTCAGCCTCCCAAGTGCTGAAAGTATAGGCATATGGCATCATGCCCAGCAATAAATATTAAATTGGCAGCCCCACGAGTTCATTCCCTCTGTCTCTCTGTCTCTTTCTCTCTCTCCTGCCGTTCCTCTCCCATCCCCAGCTAAGCCCACACACCCTCCATGTGCCCGAACTTTCTGACCCTCTCACAGCAAACAGCTATATAGCAAGTACTCTGCTTAAGCCTCCTCTTTGAATCCAACACGATAAACAGACTATGGAGTCAGACAGCTCAGTCCAGACCTAGTGGCAAAGATTGATCTTTAAACATTAGGGCCAATCAGCTACTCTGGAGACTAAGATAGGAAGATCTTGCATCTGAGGCCAGCCTGAGCAGCATAGCAAGATCCCATCTCAAAAACAAACACACCCAAAACCCAAAGCGAGCAAGCAAACAAACCAAAACAACTCTGGGGCTATAAAAGGCTCCAAGATCTGAGCATTCGACAGGTAAGAGAAAATCATCTGTATACCACGGGGCTGGTATACAGAAAATCATCTGTATACCAGGGCCTGACAAGACAGTTCCCAGAGCAAGCGGGAGAAGGGGTACCAGAGCGGCAGTGCACACTGAGCATGCTCTGCTCCTGGCACCTGCTGGGACCCAGACCTCTCAAGCGGCGGCGCAGGTGAGCACTACCAGGCCCTTAGTCACAGTGCAGACTGGGGCTGCAGAACCAGCTCCATCTGGCAGGGCCCGGTTTGTCCTTCATCTGCCTGACTTCAAAGCCTTGTTCTTTACCACCTGGTTCCGAATGTCAGACCCCTGTTAGTTTGGTTGTGACAGGTCTGATGCGGGCCCAGACAGAGGAAAGGGAAACTAACACATCAATTCTTTCCCTTCCTCCTCAGAGACTCCTCAAGCCCAGCTGGGGTTCACAGAGCCAGTGAGACAATTCAGTGAAAGAAGCCAGGCACTGTTTAAATGCTGTCTCTCTGGCCATCTGTAAAGAACAGGTCAGGCATCTCGCATGAGGTGGCCACCTACAGCCCAGACACATTTCCTGCCTTAGACCGTTGACTAGTCTGCATGCCCTTTCTGGCCTCGAGTCCTCCAAGATGGGCAGGAAAGCTGTGCCCCAAGACAGAGAACAGAGCAAGACCCTGATGCCCACCAAACCAGGCCAGGAAGGGAGCATTCACAGGAAAGCAAGATAATTTCTGCCCTCAAGGGCATTTTGGGGTCACCAGAGGTGCCAGTTCTGCAGACCCCACAGCACGGGGTGGGGGTCTAGGCTCCAAGTGTCACACCACCACGCTTGCCAACTCCTCCAGACTTTGCCTTCCGCTGCCAACCCCGTCAATCACCTTCCCTGCCAATCCCCAGGCATGTGGCAGACTCCCAAAGTCACCCCTGGGTTAAACAAACAAAGCAACCTGGAAGCTCCTAAGCCAGCTGCGGAGGCTCGGGCAGGTCAGAAGTAAGACACAGGCTCCTGGCCTTCCTCCCCTACTCCTCCGCCTCCCTGGCATCTGGGAGCACAGAGCTCCCCTGGCTCTGAGACACCCACAGCTAGGAGGACACAGCGTCACCCAAGAGAACTCCCTTTAGATCGGGAAGCGGGTCCCCAGAGGCACCTGCTCCCAACACCAACACACCACTGTGTTTCCCATCTTCCTCAAGACACTCTGGCTGTCTGCATTTGTGCCCAGTGGTCTAGAGCTCTGCAAACTACCTCGCTTCTTGCCCAGAGGACTGTGCCCACTCTCAAGAGAACAGAGCCTAGCTCGGGGCACATTCCCTTTAGGAGGTAGAGGGCTGCGGAATGAAGCCAGCTGGATGCTTTCAGGGTGAGCTTCCTCCTGCTGCACCCCACATGCATCTCCCTCTCAGACCCCAGGGCTAGCCTCGGTAAAATCCCATGGCCCTGGGCCGTAGAGACCTGCTAAAGGGAAGAAGGACCACTCCCACACGTGCCTGTGGACAAGGGGGGAATAGGTGAGCACTCAGCCCACTCACCAGAACGAAGGATCCACAGCCAGACGGATCCATGCAGGTATGGGCCACACCACTGCCCCAGGAAGCTGGGGGCGAAAGGCCCCAGCCAAGGCTGTGGCTCCTACTCAGGACCCGGCTCTCTGGGGTTCCTCAAGCCACTTAAAATGTCTCCGGAAGCTAACACAAGTCCTACATGGAAGCACAGGAGGTTTCTGGCATCAACAAAAATTCCAAGGTTTTGTTTTTGGCTGGAATTACAACTCAGTGCAGGAACGCTGGCCATCTTATACTGATAAACATCTTGAAGCTAAGTACACATGGATCAGATGGAGAAAATGGAGAAAGAATAGCTTAACAGTGGCTGTTTAACAAAATCCTTCCAAACATGGGATTTGTAGTGAAGGAAATAATAAAGAGAATCTTAGATGCTTGTTTCCTTAATATACACAACTCCCATGAATCAAAGAGCAAAAGATCAATCCCAGAAATGGCCAAAGTCTAGCAAAATGGGGATCACAAAAAGAAAAGAGCAAAAGAAGTTGAAATAGCCTACAAATATAGTACTCCTTCCTTGATCTGTGGTTTAACTTTCTGAGGTTTCAGTTACCTATGGTCAACCACACTTCAAAAACATTAAATGGCAAATTTCAGAAATAAACAATTTGGAAGATTTAAACTGTATGCAAGAGTATGATGAAACCCCATGCAGTCCAAGCCACCCTGCCTGGGGTGTGGAGCGGCTCTTTGTCCGCCTCATCCCGGGTGTACACTGCCCGCCCACCCATCATTCAGCAGGCCTGGTGGCTGTCACATCAACTGCTGTGGTATCAAAGCATTTGTGTTCAAGTAAACCTAATCGTATCTTTCAGTGGCCCCAAAGTGTAAGAGTAAACATGCTGGTAATTCCGAGTATGGCAAAGAGCAGCGACAAAGTGCTTCCCAGCAAGTGAAAAGGTAAAAAGGTTCAAGGTAATAAAGAAAGAAGAAAATCAGTTGCTGAGGATGCCAAGATCTATGGTAAGGATGCATCTTCTGTCTATGAAAAGGTGTCCAAGAGAAAAGAAATGTAGGCTAGCTTTTCTGTCACACCTCAGACTACATAAGTTACAGCCACAGTACATGATACATGCTTAAGCAAGATGGGAAG
>PVIC010034970.1:0-19353 GCA_004025085.1 Thryonomys swinderianus | reverse complement strand
TGGGGGGTGGGGGGGTGGGGAGGTGTGGGGGGGGTGGGGATATGGGTAAAAATGAGAATTGACTTTGTCATATACAAATTCCCCAATGTTATGTGTGATTGTGAGCTGTATATAAGTTGTACCAATAAAGAATTCAATTAAAAAATATATATATACACTGATATATATATCATATATATACACTGCTATATATATCATATATATATTGATAAAAATGAGAGAAAGAGAGAGAGACAGGGGAGGGAGGGAGGGAGGGAGGGAGGGAGAGGGAGAGAGAAGCATTTCAAAACATCTATTTTTCTTGATTTGGCTGATGAGGAGCTCCCTCTACAGGAAAGAAAAATGTCAGCACCGGGGTTTCTTTGATTACGTGTGGTTGCAGGTTTTAACACATTGTTTAGTCCCGAGCTCTTTAATAGAAATCTTTCAAATCTACAGACCCATGGTGGCAAAGATTATCATTGCTATAACTAAATGATGAGCTCCATAAGCCCTTTAGTCAATGCACAGCAGTCACAAATGGCCACTTCTCCCCATAAGTGGTAAACACATGCTGGTCCCATAGGAAGATAATTTTCAGATAGGGGTTTATCTGTCTTATTTTTTGCTTTAAAAAAACACTTCAGTAAGTACATAGAACATAAGAAGGTTCCAATACTTTTGAATGAGTGATCAAACTTTTGAATAAAAGTTCTGAGCTCACCCATGATCAGGGCTCATGATTGAGGCTGAGCGGCTTGTGCCAAGATGGTATAAGGTGGGATTTATTTAACTAGCTTTGACAAAATGTATTCACTCATTACTTATTTATAGAGCATGCCCTGTATGCCAGACACTGTTGTAGGGGCCGGAGTCCCAGCAGTGAAGAGGAAAAGTAGGCAAGGTTCCTACACTTATGAGGCAGTGATACAGTGTTCAAATGGTAATACCTGACGCAGAGAAAAACTGAGCAGGGAAGGGAGATAGAACATGCCCAGATTTGTGGGGGTATTTTTTTAATTCGAGTGATCAAAGGAAGTTCCAGAAAGGTATAGGAAGAAGACGACAGTAAGCAGCCATCTTAGGGATGATCGTGTGTGAAGGCACTGGCTCAGGCAAGTCTCAGCATGTTTGAAGAACACTGAGGATGTTGGCACGCAAACAGCGTAAGTGCTATGCAATATAAACCATTTAGCTACAATGTGAAAACTGGCTCCTCAGCAAGGAGGTATCCTGAAACTTGTCTTGAAGTCATTGGGCCGTTTCTGTGTTGTTTCACTGTGTGAGACAAGAACCACACAAACTGTCTCAACTTAAATTGGCTCCTATCTGTACCAGCTGGATCCATCTTATTTTGGACTTGGTTTGTCTTGTCATACATTTGTGTATGATTAACAGAAAGCCATGAATCAGGGTTGAGTTATCTATTCTGATTACTGTGAATCCTTCAGACTGGACAGGAAAGTTGCAGGCTGTAAAACCAATTGTGTGACTGGGATGAAAGAAAAGACCACTGGGACACTAAGACACAGTTCCTTGTGTCAAGAGGAGATGCGCACACCCTGATCTTGTTACTGGTGGTCATTCGCACCCCACCCCTCTCTCGCTTCTTGTAAGTGAAAGAGGAGAAGAACAATTATCTGCATGTGTAGTAGCTACAGTGGCCTGAAGCTAAGACCGAGACAGAAATAAGTCCAAATAGATCCATAGTCCATGGAATGGGTTAAATTCAACAATTAAAAATCAGATTGATAGATTGAATTAAATACATCATATGTATTTAGAGAATGTTTATAAGGGACACAGGTAAAAGTGACATAAAAAGTGAGAATAAAGGGCCAGAGATTTAGCTTAGTGGTTCTGGCGCCTGCCCCACAAGTGCAAGGTCCTAAATTCAATCCTGAGTAACCATATACAATGCTGGGCATGTTGACTCACACCCACCAGCCATCAATACCACATACCATGGTGCCGGGTGTGGTGGCTCATGCCTACAATCCCAGCACTCAGGAGGCAGAGACAGGAAGATTGCTGAGTTCTAGGTTTGCCTGGGCTACATAGTGAGCTCAGGGCCAGCCTGAACTACAAAGCGAGACCCTGTCTCAGAAAAAAAAAAAAAAAAGAGAGTAAATAGGAAAAGGATCCATTGTGGGAAACAACCTGGGGATCATCACTGTGAGGCCTGGAGATCTGCACTGGGTGCTGCCCTAACTAGCAGTGAGGAGGTCTGCACTAGGAACGGTGCTGCCCAGCACCCAAGAGAACTGCAACCTCATCCTGAACTACAGGATCTGAGTTGCTGCCTTGGGGTGCCTGATCAGTGGCAATAAGAGGTAAACACCTCTGGCCGGGGTCGCCTTCCATTACTCCTTCTGTTAGGAATTTGCTGTTCTTTCCTTACTGATCAAGTTGCTTTATAATCTTTGCTAGATTTTCTGACCATGCACTAATGGTAAAAGATATTGCTTTAGGGGTTAAATAAAATGGCAAAGAGAAGTAACTTCTTTTTGAGTAGATAATAGGGAGATGTTTTAAAGAATAACAAACACCTGAACCTTGAGAGTCACAGCTGGACTTTAGCATAAGATAAGAGACCTGCTAATTGCCTGGGAAAAAGTTTTAGGAATAGGGAGGGCACATTCTGTAGATTATTAGATGTTCCTTGGTAGACAAGTTTATCTCTACGCCACCTGTAAATCAAAGTTGTGTTAATTGTTGATTCTTTACCTTACTAATTTTAACAATTCACATGCGGGCCCTCTAGCTAAAAATACTATAAAAAGCACTAAAAATAAACTCGGGGCCTGCTCAGCATTGACTGAGAGGTCCTCCCGATCCCATTATTCTGTCTTCTTTCTTTTCTCAGCCGCACCCCTCAACTTCACAAACCCGCTGTTTTGTCCGATAGGCTCAGGCAATCCATCAGGCAAATTCCAGTGAAAAGAAGCTATAGGAACAAAAAGAATTTAAATATCATGAAGAATGAAAACGTTTTATGTCAAATAAACTGATGACAAACTGACACAGGCCAATTAAACTATTTCTTTTTATAAATAATGTTTGGGACACAGTCATTCCCCTTTGTCTATAACTGCTTTTGAACCTCAACAGTACAGTTGAGTAGTTGTGACAGATACTGAAAGACCAAGAAAGACTAAATATTTATATCTGATTCTTTATAGAAAATTTTGTCAATGTATGTTTGTGTGTTTGTGTGTCTGTGTGTCTGTGTGTCTGTGTGTGTGAATGTGTTTGTGGTGCTTAGTATTAAATCTAGGCCTTGTGCCTACCGAGCAAGTGCTCTGCCACTGATCTATGTCCCCAGCCTGGGAACTCTTGTTTTAAACTAGTAAAAGGAACACTATTCTAAGAAGTTATAATAATTTAGAATTTTTATTCTTATTAACATAATTTCAGAATATGTAAGTAGCAAGTGATAGTATAGGAAAGATCAGAAAGTTCTATACTTACACCTATTTTAGACACTCATGAATCAAGGACACAGGAAAACAATCATTGGCTATTTGAAAAAATCTAATGGCTGAATATAAAATGTTGTCCTCAAAAGCTAATAACATTCATGTATCTTGAATTTTTTTCTTTTTTGAGACATGGTCTTGCTTAGTAGTTCAGGCTGGTCCTGAACACATGATGTAGCCTAGGCAGGCCTTGAACTCACAGCAATTCTCCTGCCTCTGCCTCCTGGGTGCTAAGATTAAAGGCATGAGCCACCACACCCAGCACTGTGATATGTAGTGCCAGGGATTGAATTTGGGACCTTGTGCTTGTGAGGCAGATGCCAAAACCACTGAGCTAAATCCCTGGCCCCTATCCTGAATTTTTAATTGTGAAAATGGGGACGCTTAGAATCTGCAGAGGTACAGCAAAGTGAACAATCATGTGCATAGATAGATGCATGAGAGCTGTGGGTGATCATGGATGGGCCACAAGTATAGGCAGAGAAAATAGATAATAGGGATCAGAAGAAAGTGATATAATGAGAAGAATTAGAATATAAGAGAATTAGTTAAACTGGGGCAACAAACCAGAGTGAAAAACATTGGAGTACTCAGGAATCCCAGAGCTACCCTTCATGCTGTTCAAATCATTGAGCTGCCCCACTTTATGACTATTTTCTTAACTGCCTTTCCAGAACACTCTCTTCCTTGTATTGACCCTGTATTGGCCTTTCATGTGAGCTAGCCCAAGGGAAGCCACACTTCTTATAATGAAGGGAAACAAAGGAAAAACATTCCTCATCATATCTGTGTCCAAGGGCCATGGCCAACATGTAGGTGGAGGTGTAAAAACTAAAAGAACTTGGTCAGCCAGGAAGTCCTGATGAAACTTTTCCACCAATTTGACCTTACTGTCATAGTTAATCTTGGAATGTCTGGCTTCCTCTAGAAGTCAATGGAAGCATTAATCCTAAGGCTGTGAATACAAGGCTTCTTGTACCATCTGATGTGTAGTAAGGAGCAAGTGTTTGGAAAAGGCTATTGTATGAAGGCTGCAGACTTTGTCATATGTCCCCTTTGTTATTTTCCCCTGTTGGGAGCCGTGACGAGCCTCCCCTAGGCACCCCCTCGAGACAAATGATGTTGGGAGCCATGACAGGCCTCCCCAAGGCACCTCCTCAAGACAAATGAGAAATGAACAAAGCACCTGCCTGGAAGCCGTGTTCCCGAACTTTACGCCCACACTCGTTCAGCAAAGCGAAACATTCCAGTAATAATCACCAAAGGCTCCAACGTGACCCGAGGGCGACCTCTACACAGAAGCCTCAGCCCTCCCCCTATACTCTATATATTGTAAGCTTTTTCCCCAATAAAGTGAGACCTTGACAAGACTCCTTTGCTTGGTCTCGCTCCTTTTCTCGCCCATGTTTCTTTTCAGGTGAAGTCCTCCTCGCCCCCACGAATAACAGTGGCCCGCGGGTCGGGTCTTTCCCCATGTATGAAATCTTGAAGACAAAGAACAGTGTACTTCTTTGGGAAGCATTAAGGAGAGCAGAAGAGATGCATGCTGAACAGCATCTAGATTTATCTGTTAGAAACAGCCCCAAGGGCCCACAGAAGCAGAAGAAAAAAGACTAGAACCAAGGATAAGAGAGCTGGGCTAAGAGAAGCAAGTCCAGAGCCAGCTAGGGGCTGAGAAAAAAGCACAAAAGAGGACCTTCAAGTGATCATGTGGCTTTGCTCCTTGTGTTTTCTTAACAAACTATACAAGGAGAGGACTGTATATGGATCATACAGGAAGAGACCTTGGTGAGTGATAGGATGCAGTTGCTCACATTTCTACTTAGACCCTTACTTGCCTTTAACAAGGTAAGGATGAGTGCTATATCATCTTCCATAAACCCTTTTCCTGAAGAAGTCTCAAGTAAATAGAGAGTATCTTAATCCCTGGGTTGTGGTCAATTTTGATCTCATAACTTTCTCCATCACCCTTCTTACATATGCTAGGTAGGGCTATGGGTATTGGGAGATATAACCACAGCCACAGCAGAATTAGTTGTGACAGAAAGTGAGAATGGAGCAAAGACACTGAGAGAGGTAAAATTTGGGTAAATAACAGGTTTACTTAGCAATGGATCAGATAACACCAAGTTGGTGCTCAGAGTATCTGATCAATGACTGTAGTTTTGCTTTCTCTTATGTAGTCTTTTCCATTCCATTTTGGTGGCTAGGTGTGACTCAGCAGATGGTTGCATTTCTGTTAACAGTCTTTATCATAAGCAAGGTATGGCTTAATTAAGTCTAGTCTCTGGTCTTGAAGCCAGGCAGCTATTTGCATAGATGAGGAGTAAACATAAACTGATAGTCATCAACTCTAAGAAGCTAAGGATATAGCTCAAGAGTAACAAATGGCTTATAATTTTGCATATTTACCAACAGAGACTAAGAAGGGAAAACGAGTTTACCGAGAAATTGAAGAGACATACCACAGTGCAGAAAATGGAAGGGCAATCTGAGCTTTCTTCCTGGTTTCTAGTTTGTGACTTTTGAAACAGAAAGAGTATACAAAGACACAATGTAAGGGGATGACTCCAGAGGCCTTCAGTGAGAAATGCATCAGGGGAACAAAACCATGGATACTGTGAATGACAACAGCTGGTGAGTAACTCCTGTCCAAGTGTCTGTCATACTCCCTGGAGAGAGAGCTCCATCAGGTGCCATTCTGGGGAGGGGCCAACTGATCCCATGACTCAGAGTGTTATAGGTAAAAAAGGCAGCTAGATATTTTGCAGGCAGTTAGACATGGCCAGTCCTGGAAAGTCCACAAAGAACCTACCTGGGTGGTTATTGTTGCTAGAGGAAAAACTACCCTGCCCATGTAGGATAAACAGCAGTCTTTGATATTCTAAATAGGCGCCAGCCTCCAGGATGGACTCACCCCCTCCCAGAAAAGACCCCAGATTAGAAATTCTTATATGCTTATTATGTGACTTAATTTCTCATTGGATCACCATTTAATCAATATTACCTGAGGAATTATATTTGTTGTAATCTTATTGGTTGATCATGGTTTTGTCCACTTTGTGATGTCTCATTGTACCAATGTTACCAAGGTACTGTATTTGCAATTTTACTGATTGACTATAATTTTGTCCCACCTTAAACCCACCTCACCTCATGGCTTTGCTCCATAAAAGCCTACTGAGAAGTGAGGTGAGTCACTCTTTTCAAGTCCCCATCTATCTCTCTTAGGTAGTAACTTTCTTTCTCAATAAAGTTTTTACTCTTAACCACCTGCATTCCTAAAATCCATTCTTTGATTTTAGAGAACACACACTCCTGCTTCATGTATGTTTCAGGTCGGGAACTAGGCTTCCTCCCCTTTATCAAGAGAAACCACAGGGTGGCTTCATCTCAGGGATCCCAGTGCTAAATTCCTATAGTACATAGATGATATACAACCATCAGAGACATACATGATCAGGAAGCCATGGTCAAGCCAGAAAAGGACATCTAGAGAGCTATAAGTTAAATGACTCAGGCCCCACACCCAGAGCAGAGGCCAAGTGTAGCTGAATTTCTATGGATTTGAAAGTCTGTGAACTGGAACATTACCCTAATTTTACTGCCAGCTTGCTGGGATGATACAGCATGGATCTGGACTCTGCCTTTCTTCTTTGTCTATCACAATAGTATCCAACAACAACAAAAAGAAATATCTAGGAATGAGTCTAACAACGAAGGTGAAAGATCTTTACTCTGAAAACTACAGCACTCTGAAAAAGGAGATTGAAGAGGATATTAGAAAATGGAAAACCAGCCCTTGTTCCTGGGTAGGAAGAACCAATATTGTCAAAATAGCTATACTCCCTCAACTCCTATATAAATTCAATGCAATCCCAATTGAAATCCCAACAACAAATTTCACAGACCTAGAGAAAATAATACAAAAATTCATCTGGCACCACAAGAGACAGAATAGCAAAAGCAGTTCTGGGCAACAAAGACATAGCAGCGGGTATCACAATCCCAAACTTGTAAACTATACTACAAAGTCACTGTGATTAAAAACTCCATGGTACTGGCAAAGTAACAGACCCAAGGATCAGTGGAATAGAAGACAAGATGCAGAAACAACTCCAGATACACTAAACCACCTCATTTTTTTTTTTTGAGACAGGGTCTCACTTTGTAGTTCAGGCTGGCCCTGAGCTCACTATGTAGCCCAGGCAAGCCTCGAACTCAGCAATTCTACTGTCTCTGCCTCCCAAGTGCTGGGATTACAGGCGTGAGCCACCATGCCTGGCTCAAACCACCTCATTTTTAAAAATTGAATTCTTTATTGGTACATTTTATTTATAGCTCACAATGACACTCAACATTGGGGAATTTGTACCAGTATATGACACGACTTAATTCTCATTTTTACCCATATCCCTACACCTCAGTTTTTACAAAGGAGCCAAATATCTTCAGTGGAAGAAAGATAGCATCTTTAACAAATGGTGCTGGGAAAACTGGGCTTTAATCTACTGAAGACTAAAGCTAGACTTATCTCTTTCATCATGCACTAAGCTAAAATCAAAGTGGATTAGAAACCTAAATATTAAAATAGAAACACTAAACCTGCTGCAAAACAAGTTAGGTAGATCTCTTGAAGACATTGGCATAGGGAAAGACTTTATGAACAAATCCTCTATAGCATGAGAACTAGCAGAAGGAATCAACAAATGGGATCTCATCCTATTAAAAAGTTTCTGCACAGCAAAAGAAAACATCAGCAGAGCGAAAAGACAACCAACAATATGGGAAAATTTTTTACAAGCTGTTTCTCAGATGAAAGGATACTATCTAGAATATATGAAGAGCTTAAAAAAATCAGCCCCCCCAATTTAAAGACTCAATTCAAAAATGGGCATCTGAAATGAACAGACCCTTTTCAGAGGAAGAAGTGAAATCAGCCAAGAAGCATATGAAGAAATGTTCAACCTCACTGGTCATTCAAGAGATGCAGATGAAAATAACACTGAGATTTCATTTCATTCCACAAAGAATGGCTGCTATCTTGAAATTAACCAGCAAGAAATGCTAGTGAGGCTGTGGGAAGAAAGGAAGCCTTGTTCACTGTTGGTGGGAAGGTAGGCTGGTGCAACTGCTGTAGAGATCAGTGTGGAGATTCCTCAAAAAACTAGGATTAGAGGTCCCATTTGACCCTGGTATTCCCTTGTTAGTGATATACATGAAAGAATTACAAGATTCATATCACAGCAACATATGTGTGTTCATGTTTATGGTAGCTCAGTTTGTGATAGCTAAATATTTTTTTGAATTTATTTTTATCTTTATTGGTGTACTGTATATACACATCATGATCACACTCAATATTGGGAATTTGTACCAGTATATGACACAATTTAATTCTCATTTTTTCTCATTCTACCCGATCCCCAACCCCTAAATACATAAGCTTTGTTTTCCTTTCTTTATTTCCATCACATTTTTTCTTTTATCCTCATTACTCATTCCTCCACCACATTTCCCTTTGAATATTTTCTATTTCACAATATCATACATTCTAGAACTCATTAACATCTTCAGTTTTTCATACCAGAGAACAGATAAGATATTTACATATCTGTGACTTATTTATTTCACTGATGAGTATGTCCTGAAGGTACATTCATTTGCATATAAATGACTCAAACTTATCATTATTTAAGGCAGAGAAATAGTGCATTTTATGGAAAAACCACACCTTTATCCAGTCTTGGGCATTTAGGTTATTTCCAAGACTGACTATTACGAACTGAGCTGCTAAACATAGGTGCACATATGTCACTATGATATAACTCTTTTAATTCTTTTGTGTATATTCCTAGCAGGGCAATAAAAGGGTCAAATGGGAGCTCTAATCCTAGTTTTTTTTAGGTATTTCCACACTGATTTCCATAGAATTTGTACCAGTCTACTTTCCCACCAACTGTGGAGAAGGGTTCCTTTTTCTCCACAGCCTCACCATCATTTTTTGCTGTCTAATTTCAAGACAGGAGCCATTATTTGTGGAGTGAGATGAAATCTTAGTGTTGCTTTCATCTCCATTTCTCAAATGACCAGTGGTGAACATTTCTGCATATGTTTCTTGGCAGCTTTTACTTCTTCCTATGAAAAGTGTCCGTTCATTTCAGCTGCCCATTATTGAATTGGGCCTTTAAATTTGGGGGGACTGATTTTTTTTCTCTTTACATAGTTAGTAGGCCTTTGCCTGAGAGACAGCTGGTAAAGATTCTTTTCCAATTTGTTGATTGAATGATAGCTACACTTGATCTTAGCCAAAAGGCCGAGAAGCGATGTGATAGCTAAATTTTGGAAACAATCCATATGCCCTTCAACTGGAGACTGGATAAAGATGTGTGTTTTTTAATAAAATGGAGTATTACTCTGCCATAGTGATAAGTTTTATTCATTTATATACTCAAATGGATGTATCTTGACATACTCATAAGTGAAATAAATAGGTTACAGATGTATAAATACCATATAATTTCTCTGGTATGAGAAACTGTAGGTGTAAATGAGTTCTAAAATATACGATAGATATTATGAGATAGTAAGAAAATGTTCAAAGGGAAAAGGGAGCAGAGTAAGGAAAGAATGCAAAGAAAAAATTTGATGGTTAAAAAAAGAGAACACTTATGTATACATGGGGCAGGGGCTTGCAGTTTGGGTGGGGGGAATGGGAGGGTTAAATTGTGTCATGTACTGGTACAAAGTCTCAGTGTAGATTGTGATTATAATGTGTATATAAAATATAGCTATAAAATCAATTCAAAAAAGAAGAAGTGGATTACTGGGGTTGTGACATGAAAAAGTTTATCTACACCCCTGGATGCTCCGTTTTCCCTTGTCTTCTTGGCCACCATGACAGGAGCAGCTTTCCTCCTCAGCAGGCCTTTCCACCACACAGTTTCTGTATTTCAGCCTGACAACAGTGGACTGAAACTTCTAAAACTGTGATGGAAAATAAACCTTTCCTCCTGTAAGTTGCAGTTGTAGACAGTATCTCAGGGATGAAAAAGTGACAAAGACAACCGTTGGGGTCACTTGAGGACTCGCGGCTGTTGCACACTCACCCCAGGAATGCCGGGGGCCCAGCCAAAATTGGCTTTGAGGGGCTGGGGATTTAGCTCAAGTGGTACCGTGCCTCCTTTGGAAGCACAAGAGCCCAAGTTCAAGCCCCGGTACTGCAAAATTGGCTTTGAAAATGTGCAGGCCATGGTGCTTTCTGTCCCCTCATCACATGTTCACAGAATGTTTTTATATTGTCTGCTTAAAATGTTTATGTATGTTCATTGAAGCTTCCCTCTTCTTTTCCCAAGGCTATTATGGCCACAACCTCCACAAGTACACCGCATAAACCTACATGATTCTAATAAACTTTGCTATCTTCCAAAAGATAATAGCCCTGTCAGTTATTTAACTGTCAGTTATGGCTACCAAACAGGTAGCCAGCTACCAGCCATTTACTTGTCATGATTCAGGGTGTTAGCCCGCTACCAGCCATCAGCTGATAGTATAATTGTCTGCCCACGATCATTCTCCCAGTCTCCATCCCCAACAACCACAGCTGAATTAAGGCAGCAGTCAGTAATAACCACTGGTGATTAAGGTTTTGTTTTATTTTGTTTCCTGCTACTGGGCATTGAACTCAGGACCTTGTACTTGCCAGGCAGGTACAGCACCATTGAGCTAAATCCCCCTCCTCTTTTTGTCTGTTTGTTTTTATTTATGGTTTTAGAAAAGTTCTGAATGTTTGAAAATTAAGTAATACATTTCTATAAGTCCAAGAAGAAACCAAAATAGTAATTAAAAGACATTTTAAACTGAATGATAATAAAATACTACATATCAAAAATTGTACAGCTGGGGATTTAGCTCAAGTGGTGCCTACCTTGGAAGCACAAGGACCTGAGTTTAATCCCCAGTACAGCCCAAAAAAATTTTTTAAAAAATTGTAGGATGGGGTCAGAGATTTAGCTCAGTGGTTCTAGCACCTGCCTAGCAAGCACAAGGTTCCTGGTTTGATCCTGGATAACCACATACAACACTACTGGGTGTGGTGACTCATGCCCACCAGCAATCAATTGCACACACCATAATGCCAGGCACGGTGGCTCATGCCTGTAATCCCAGCACTCAGGAGGCAGAAGCAGGAGGATTGCTGAGTTCGTGGCTTGCCTGGGCTACATAGCAAGGGCCAGCAAGGCCCTATGAGCTCAGGGCCAGCCTGAACTATAAAGCAAGACCCTGTCTCCAAAAAAAAAAAAAAAAAAAATTAAGGCTAAAAATATAAGAAAGTCTAGGCTCCAAATTTCTGAGAAGTTTACTGAGCCATGGTGTCATGAACAACATTTCTCTATTAACACATATCTTTCATCTCCATTATGCTTTGTTTTAGATTCTGCATCTGTCAGCAGAGCAGGACATATGGGTTTTCTTTTGCAGATGAAGATGTATGTACACATGATCATCATCTGCTATAGGCAGGACACCAATTTGGGACTTCTGCATTTATTCCAGCACATGTCTGCTTCACTAGAACTACCCAAGTATTAATTGTAAAGAGAGAGAAAACTAGGGTCCCTTTATGGCAGAAACTAAGGTCCATGTATGGGTAGTTGTTTCCCCAAATTGCTATGCTTTATAAAGACCGAGTAATGTATAGCAAATCTAGGCCACCACAAACACTCTGCCAGAGGCTAATATACTGAAGCATTCAGTCCTGCTGTGTGCTCCCAAGACTGGTGAAGCTACTAGAACAGAAACAGTTCCATTTTGGAGGTGGAGGCAAGGGTTCTAAATAAACCAGGTGGTTGGGCTGCGGCTTTGTATTGCATGTGGCACATCCATCCAAACGTCTGTCAGTCTGTGGTTCCTGAGGTTGGTACTACACCAGTGATGACAAATCTTGTAGAGCTTTCAATGATACAAACAGCTCTCTGGAGCAGGAATCCCATAGGTTCACCACCACTGTATAAACTGCACCTCGCAGGTCCACATCCTTTTGTAGGAACAAAATTAAATCATTTCCAACCAGATGAGTTCCACACTGACATTCTGTGGGAGAAACTGCATCTCTTCTGCAGTAAATATCTGGTCTGCAGTTTTTTTTTCCCATGCATGGCTGTTCATCTTCTTGAGTATTCACCTCCACACATAAGTCACACATTTTGTTTTCCTGATGCATTATCTACATACGGACATTGTTCCAGAGGCCTGTCCTGGGATGGGGGTGGTTATCCACCTCCACTCAAAGATGGACTTTCACTGAGAGTTGGACATCCCTGCTCTTGAATGGACACTGAGGAGTCCAAATTCTACGAGTTTCCAGACCTTACCACAGAAAAATTGATGTCACAGAGCAAGACAGACCTTCCCAAGCCAGATTTGATTCATAGCTGGTGGAGTATAATCTATGAAGAGAGTTACAGTAAGGACTCAAGGCCTTGGGTGCCTGTGGCTACTATGCTCCTAGTCATATCCTGTCCCTATGCCAGGTGGCTTCATTTGGACCCCTCTCTACTGGGAACCTTAGGCTAAGGCTTTCTCCATGTTCCTCTGATAAAACCTCCTTAACTGAGTCATGTGAGAAGCCTTTTGAAAAGTTTTATTTTATGAAAAATAAAACAATATTTCATAGTCAGATAAGAAGAGAATAACATTATTACATTATGTATCATTATCTTCAAAAGTTATTCAAAGTACAAGACATAAATCAAAAAGGTTCTTACAAAAAAAGAAACAAACATAATCTTTCTTTTCAATAAACTAGTAGTAAAAATGATACCATTTAGCATATATATTGAAATATTTTTAAAATAGAATTTGTAATTTGGGAAAGTACTTGAACTCTCTATTTCCTATTTATCTCTCTTCTATTTTGTTTTTTGTTTCTCATATAAAACAAACTGTGACTTGAGTTTATGTGTTTGACTTATTTCACTAAACATTATATTCTCAAGTTGTACTCACTTATCTACAAATGTTTCAGGTTTATCTTTCTTTTTGGCAGCATAATATTTCATTGTGTGTATATACCACATTTGTTTTATCCATTCATGTGTTGATAGACATACATGCTATTTCTAAGATCTAACTATTTTAAATTGTGCTGTTATATACCATGGATATACCTGTACACATATAATACAATGTTAATTCTTTTGAGGAGATGCCTCCAAGAGGACTGCTGAGTTGAATAGAATTTCTATTTTTAGTTTTTTTGAGAAAGCGCCACACTGATTTCTGTAGTGATTGTACTATTTTACTCACAGTAAACAACAGTGCAATGGAGTTTCTCTTTCTATGTGGTGATCTTAAAGACATATTTTTCTCCACTTTGATCCAGTATTCAGTACATTTACACTCCTAGTCCTTCACACTCTCTGTTGCCGTTCTCTGGTTTCAAAAACCTTTACTTATAGGTGTGCATCCTCCCATGGTGGGACATCCTCAAGCATGGCTCTATAGCCCCCATCACTGGCATCCTCCCTGCTACTGCACAAATCAACAGACTTCGCTTTTGCTCTGTAAGTTATTGGAATTTGACTCATCACCATTTCCTTCTAAAAGCTGCTGTTCCATCATTAAAGTTTTCAAGCAAGTTTGGGTTGGCAATTTGGTTTTTTTTTTGTTTTTTTTTTTTTTGAGACAGGGTCTCGCTTTGTAGTTCAGGCTGGCCCTGCGCTCACTATGGAGCCCAGGCAAGCCTTGAACTCAGCAATCCTCCTGTCTCTGCCTCCTGAGTGCTGGGATTACAGGAGTAAGCCACCACGCCCGGCACTGTGGTATGTGGTATTGATTGCTGGTGGGCATGAGTCACCACACTCAGCATTGTATGTAGTTACCAGGGATCGAACTCAGGACCTTGCGCTTGCAAGGCAGGCGCCGGAACCACTGAGCTAAATCTCCGGCCCCTGGGTTGGCAATTCTTACATCATACTCAGATTGGCCTCATCAGTCTGTGTCTGTCTATCATCTCCTCATGTGTGTCCTCCCTTGTACACACAATTGAGAATGTCATGCATGTTCCTACTCAGTTATCTATTATTATAAAAGCCTGTGTCTTAAGGGAATACGGGAAGTGGGAGAATGAGGGTAATGGAGAATAGATATGATCAGAATTACAGAGAAGTGGGCCAATAATAGTCTGGGCCTTTGTGTACAATGAGGAAAGAATTTCCAACTGTATACACAGTAGTAAGTACTAAGCACCTACATTTACTGAACTTCATGGGAAGTTGTGCTCAGCTAGTTCAGAGCACCATAAGATAGAGCACCAATGGTAAAAGGTGTCAGAATGGCAGAAAAGCACACAGACTGAAACACACAATGCAGTAAGAGTAACACTAAAGGGGCAGATAAGTGAGGTTTGGGAATTTAAAGGCCAACACGTCCACCAAGGTGCAGTGCCTTCTCCTGAACCTCTAGGCACAATCGGAATCCATTGACAAGATGCTGATTCATTTTAGGGGCTCTCAAGATTCTTGTCTCAGAATTTATTTGGATTTTAATTACATTTATGATATGCAGGGCATGTTTATGGGCCTGTAATGAGGTAAGAATATTAGGGTGACCACAGGTCAACCTGGAACAGTGGTGGGGAACTTTTAGAGACAAGTGTCCAAACTGTAACTCTAAATCCACTTATCACAAACTGCCAGAACTGCAATTAAACTTGACTACTGTTTTAGAAAAAACAGCTCATACATTAATAATTTTTATCTTAAAAAGAAGAAAGCAATAGCAGAGTTTTGAGCAATACAAATAGTTTTTTATTGAAAGATAAAAGGTTTGTATGCGCATGGCCTCTATGTGCCATCATCCAGTGCGGGCCGCTGGGGCAAGGCTGAGGTGACTTGGCTTGTGGCCAGCAGAGGGCTCTGCATGCCTGCCGTGCTTGCCCACCAGTGGCCCAGGAAATCCAATAGGCATGTGCTCTTCAGACAGGATAGAAGAAATGCAACCAGGTAGAAAGGAAACAAGGACACTGAAAATGCAACATTGTACTTTTAAAGAACAACTGCAGCTTCAGAACACAAGCCTGGTTTACATACCCCTCCCTCAAAACAGCAATTCTGGGCAAGTCCCTTTCAGCTGCACAGAGGTCTGCTCATTCCCTTTCACTTGCAAATTGCCTTTTCCTTCAGCTTCCTTCAACCCAGAAAGCAGCTAGAGTAAGGGCAGCACATCAATGCCTATCTGCATTTCAAGCACATGTGGATGGCTTACACCTTACACTGTAACCTGCAGACAGTGAAACTAATGCACTTAAGATCACTCATATTGATAGCTCCTTTTCCATGTGTGCCCTACTCCAACTTTATCATGCCTCTTTTCTTTGAGCACTCACACTTCCCTCTTGAGTTAGTCCTATATTTTCCTCTAAAAAGTCTTTCTTATGCCTTTTACTGATTCATCTTGAAAATTCTTTTTCCTTGATGAGACTCAGTGAATCTGCATACTTATTTTAAATGAGTATATTATGTTCCTTACTTCAGCCTCAGGGGCCCTTAGACCCAGCCTGTGACACTCATCTAAGGCATCAGCAATCTCCTAGACTTTTTATTCTCTACTTCTTTTAGTGTGGTGCAAGATGGAATGAGCTTAGAGCACTGTTTAAATGTAAATGAATGGAAGAAGGACACTCCTCAGCTCCACTGTTTCTAATGGTACTAAAAGTATATTATGCCCTTTGAAAGGGGTAGAAAACAAAATAACAAAAGCTCTGGAGATCAGTGAAGCTGTAGGTAAGAGTACATGCATGTTGAATCTCTTAGGCTGAACTTTGGTCACCTTATTCCCACCTCGTTACATGTTCGTAAAAATCATAAATATCATAAATATAATTAAGATTACAGTGAATTCTTGGACAAGTATATATGTTGAGAGCCCCTAAGATGACTCAGCATGTTGTCAGTCATTCCTGTCCGTCACACCTAGAGATTCCATAGGATATGTTTGGCCTTTAAAATCTGAATCCCTGATTTATCTTCCTCTTTTGTTGTTGTTGATGTTGCTGTTGCCACTTTCATGAGCACTGACCCACATGTGGTACTTTTCTGTCACTCTGACACCTTTCTTGTTCTGTGTTATACCTTTTGTTGGCACAAACTTGCCCTAAACTTGAGTTGTCATTATCTTCAATAAATATAGCTACTTGCTACCTACTTTGGGTGTACCCACAGTTATCTTCCCTGACTGAACACAAGAGGCTGGACTATAACTGTCCCCATTCCACCATAACATCCCATACCTTAATACTACTGCTTTAGAGATTATGTGTCAACATAAAACTTTGGAGGGACATAATCATTCAGAGTGCAGCAGCTCCATTTGTTGCTAACACCACAGAGTAGCCTAGATGATTTCCATTGCTGTGCTGCCTACATCTGCCTTTCTTACCCCACAACAGTGGTTATAAAGTCACACTGATAGAAACCTATGTCTTTCCTCAACTCTGAAAGTTCCCCTCTTCTCTCCTTTGTCCACCCCTGTTATAACACTTCTTCCTTTTCTCTTACCTCTCTCCTTTCTTTAAACTATTGTCTAAATTAAGACTCTTGGTTGCTGTCATGGCTTATCTCTAGCTGGTCCTCTGAAGCTTCAAGTGCTCATCAGGAGGACTTTTCAAAGGTGGCTAGATTTATGATGTGTGTATGTGAATTAAGGGTGTGTGCTAACTAAATTAGTTCACTGACTGGTTTAACACAGTTCTGGTCATGGATAATGAGAAGCCCCACCTTAGGTATGGTTGGCACTAACCCAGAGGTCTCTAGCCTGGATGATATAAAAGGGAAAAGGAGGCTCAGTGCTGTAGCTGTTGCCTCTATCCTACCCTGCCAGGGACTGTTTTGCCACTTTCCTATGCCATGTGCCATGTCTTCTTGGAGCTAACCAATAATGGACTGAGATCTCTACAAACTGTGAGTTGAAATAAACCTTTCCTCCTTTAACTTGTAGGTGTTGGGTATTTTGTCCCAGCAATGGGAAAGGAATTGAGGCAGTTGTGAATGATGGAAAATGGACTTGGAAGCCTAAATACAAACTTTCTGATTTACTTGAAAATCAAGAAGTATGTTTACTTATATGGATAATATAATAAACCACCACAAAGTTGGTGGCTAAAAGCCACCATACTAGATTAGAGTATGAAATAAAGATATCAGTGTCCAGCTTGACCTGGTCATGAAGTGATTAATGAATATACTCTTTAATTCCAAGCTACAGTTTGACAAGACACCAAAAAAAAAAAAAAAACCCACACACAATAAAGTAGGCAGCCAATCCTGACACTGTCTCTGCCTGATAAAAGCAGTGCTATCTCAGAGCAGATAGAACAGAGAACACAGAATGGGCTATTTCCATCAAAGAGATAACAGCTACAGAGTACAGCATTTTTTCAATGCCAAGTCACCTGAAGATATGCTTACATCTGCCTCCATTGCTGCCTGGATCCCAACCACAAATATTTGTTCTGACCCCTAAACGTGATAGATGTGCCAGACCTCTGTTTCAGTGCCCTGTAAAGCTTCCTGGCTTTTCTTTGTTCAGTGTTGCTAGCCTCTTACTTGCTGTCAAGTAAGTAAGCCTTCTATCATTCCAGTTTAGCTCCCACACCAAAGTTAGGCGGCCACTGATCTCCAACAGTCCGCCTCTGCCTGAGTGAATAAAGTCTGTACCTCTCTGCTTTCACTGTCCTGTGTGGGTGGCCTCAACCCTCCACACCATTTTTTTTTTTTGGAGACATGCTTTGTAGTTCAGGCTGTCCCTGAGCTTACTATGTAGCCCAGGCAAGCCTGGAACTCCGGAATCCTGTCAATGTCTCTCAAGTGCTGGGATTTTAGGTGTGAGTCACCATGCCCAGCATTGTGGTGTGTGGTATTGATTGTTGGTGAATGTGAGTCAGCACACCTGGTTTTGTGCTATGTGGTGACTGGGGATCAAATTTGGGACCTTGCACTTGCAAGGCAGATGCAGGAACCACTGAGCTAAATTCCCGCCCCACCATGCCAATTTTTTACAGTCACCTTGCCTCCATCCCTCCAGAAATTCTAGCGGAAGACCTTTGCTGCCTCTACCTTCCAGTGGGTGCCAGCATTCTTTGATCTGACATCCCATCATTTCAACCTTTTTTGCATCACTGTACATTCTGTATGTCTCTCTCATAATTTCCTCTCTGTCTGTCTTATAAGAAAATGTGTGGCTACATTTAGGCCCTATCCAAAAAATCCAGGATGAACTCTTCTTCACAAGATTAAATTAGTCAAATCTTTTCCATGTAGTATTCACAGATTCTAAGGAGTAGTAGTGGTATCTTGTGGTGGATCATTTTTGAAGTGTGACATGTGGTTTAGATGCAGTAAATTATCTGCCCAGACTGCAGTCACAGCAAGTTAGCTACACCCAGAACAGAGAATTCCTTAATGACTTAGAAGTATGTGTATAGGAAAACACGTGAACTTGTATGTGAACTGGCCAACCTGCTGGGGCCCCTGGGAGATTTGCTTCATAGCTGAAGTCTTGGTCCAGGCCACCTAGACTTCTGTTCCTGTTGGAAGACTAAGGAGGCTTATTTCTGAAAAATACTAGAAGACTCAGGATGAGGAAGAATGTTAAAAGAGGGAGGGGCCTGTTGCAACCTTTTACGCCAGGTTGTGTAGAACTTGGACTTTATTTTTCTGGAGCCCCTGCCTAGGCACCTCCACTCAGAGTGGGGCACCAGGGAGTTTGGCTGTAGCAGGGCCAGCTGGGGAGCAGGGGTTCCACAGGCCTGTGCTGCAGGCCACTGAGGCCAGTGCAGCGCTTGGCAGGCAGCCCAGAGGACAAGGAACCTCAGCTGAGCAACAGCAGGACAGGC
>PVIC010034969.1:0-19296 GCA_004025085.1 Thryonomys swinderianus | reverse complement strand
GATGAGCTCTCAAGTCAGGTGCAGGGTCTTTCTATATGGATCTGATCAAAGTGGACATAACTTTATTTTGGATACAGAAAAAAGGAATATATCTGAGGAAGAGGGAAAGAAAGAAATGAGAAGATAAGGCGACGTCTGTCCCTTCTCAGACTATAGATCACAAGGCTGTGGAGGGGTATTGTGGGACTGTTAAAAAAAAATACAAGAGGGCCGGAGATTTAGCTCAGTGGTTCTGGTGCCTGCCTCACAAGCCCAAGGTCCTGAGTTAATCCTGATAACCACAAAGAATGCTGAGTGTGGTGACTCACGCCCACCAGCAATCAATACCACATACCACAATGCCGGGCATGGTGGCTCACGCCTGTTATCCCAGCACTCGGGAGGCAGAGGCAGGAGGATTGCTGAGTTTGCGGCAGCTTGCCTGGGCTACATAGTGAGCTCAGGGCCAGCCTGAACTACGAAGCGAGACCCTGTCTAAAAAAAAAGTACAATAAGGAGCAATTTGTAGGAAGGACTGGGAAGTAGGGCACAGGCTGTGCTTCCCTGAAGCGCAATGGAGCTGACAAGGTACCGTTTCTCGAGAACCTGAATTATAGCAGGAGGCTAAGAGACTGTGAGACCAGTGTGATGGGAACCCAGTGACTTTAACAATAAGTTACTAACAATAAGTTACTAAAAAATTTAGTAACTTATTGATATGGAATTCATATAACATAAAATTAACTATTTTGTTAACCGCATATTTATAATATGTGACTCCCCTATTTACAATATGCATCCTGGTTCTGAAACATCTTTATCCCCCAGAATGGAAATCCCACAAACACTAAGCAGTTACTGTCTATTCCCCCTTCTCTCTCTACCAGCCTCCAGAGACCACTGATCTGTACTTGGTGTACAGACTCATTTGTCCTGTACATGTCATTTTATTGGAATGGGGCAATTGGCGGCCTTTTGTGGCTCGCCTCTCCCACACAGCATGTTTAGAAGGTTCCCCTGAGATTTTAACACCTCTCCACTGCTGCTCTGGGAAGGAATAAGGCAGCAGTGGCAGAAACTCAGGTAGCTCCTGGGTAGTGGACAATGCTATGAGTCTGGAGACTGGAAGCCTCAGGAGCTGCCAGGAAGAACTAGGGCCAATTCTGAAGGAGAGAAGAAGGAGGGGGAAGGCAATTATTAATTCTAAGGGTCCCATGTGACCAGGTCACAAAAGAACCAAGGAAATTCAGGACATGGAGGCACATGGAAAAAAAAGACACATAAACACACAGATATCTATTTATGTATACAGCATGACATTAAAATAATTTAAAATAGTACTAACCTAAAAGTGAATCATAAAGTTCAGTAAAATTTAGTTTACATTTGTCATATAGCATAACAAAAACATATACTGAGGAGAAAAATATTTGAGACTTTAGATTCTACATGAAACCAATCTAATTTCTAAATTCACCTAAACAAAATATTCATTCTAGTGGTCTCCTACCTCTGTCATTTAATTTCTACTCAACTTGTTTGCACCAGTAAGCAGTTTACTGACCTTGGCACTGCTTTCCTCCGAGACTTCTCCCTCATTGGTTTGCATGGGACCAGAGTCTGTGCAAAAGTCTGCAGATACACACAAATACTGCCTAAAAGGGAAGAGGAGAAGATATACATAAGGAATGCAGTCAGGGTCAAGTTTGTTTTTTCCCAGAATTTAGGTTTGAGATTCTGTCTGTCCCTGAGACCATGGGACCATGAGAACAGGTACAGGTACTATGAGGCGATGACCCTAATTAATGGAGATGCACATGTGAGCATGTGTACACACGGCTGTACACATGAGTCTTAAGGAAGAACAAAGTGTGAGGGGTGGGGTGGGAATCCTCCCACCTCTGAGGAGGGCAGCTGGGAAAGGCTAGCGGCACTGGAGTGGTAATGAGTCTAGACTTCGTTCCCTGTCTCGCACAGCTTTGGGCAGGGGTCGTAATGGTAATCTTCAATGATTCTTGCAACAGATGTGACCTGCCAGGAACGACGCCCGATGAGCAAAGCTCTGTGCCACCTCATTGTGCTGCAGTGGGTCACCCTGCCTGGGTACCGGGAGAGGGTGCTGGAATTGACTGGATTTCTTGGGCTTGTAATTTATGTTCAACATCCTCAGTTTTTATAAATGAAATTAGGTACATTCTAATAGCTGATCTGACTTTTTTAATTTTAAGGAAATATGTCTACCTAATATCAATTTACTTTTATGTAGATTAGACTAGTTATGGGAAGTGGCAAAAGAAAGCCATTTTTTCTCAGAGATAGATCAAGCAAAGTTTGTTAAAACATTATGAATTAAAATGTGCCCCACTATTCAGGAGGTTGGCAGGATGATAATAAGACTCAGGCCAGCCTTATCTCAAAATAAAAGGTTCTAGGGATATAACTCAGAAGTGGAAGGGCTACAGATACAGCTCAATGTGAAGGCTCTGGGTTCAATCCCCAGTACTGGAAAAAAATTATGCATCATTTTAATGAAATCATTAAATATATAATTTCGAGAAATAATAACTCAAAGTAACAAACCCACAACATATTACAAACCTGCAATATATTACAGGAACAGATACACTTTAAAAGGCACACGCTACTAAATATTACAGTGAAAAAGTTACCTGTAACATAATTTCCTAAGGGGAGAGAAACCTCTTTATGAAGATACCTGGCCCTGGCACTCTGTTAATTTGCAGCCCCAAGATGAGACCAAGAAGACACTTCTGAGTTTCTGCATCTATCAGATGGACAAGGGTCTCAACATATCCACGTATTCACCTAACAAGATTTTGGGGCAATGAGTGTGCATTTATTATATGATGTGAAGTGTACAACTGTAGGAGCTTTCCCTCTTCCCCTAACTCCCAGGTGAAGCAACACTACCCAGTCCCCGTGTAAAATACACGGCTGCTGCTCACAGCGAGTCAAACAGGCTTTTTCTAGTTAACTTTGCCCTCACTGTTTATGACGCTTGTATAAAACTACGATCGCTCTTTCTATGAAAATAAAGTTGTAGCGCTGTAAGAATTCAATAGCATATTAAGAAAGATCTGGTACGCAAGGTGCTTCCTAAGAGTCTTTGATTTCTCCCACTTGGGGAAAACAGAGACCACACTTCACAGACAAGTCACCCCAGGCACTCCGAAGTTCTGTTCCTATCGCCATGCTGATGGATGGACGGGCTGTTTGCTCCCCTCATTTCGCAAGCTTGACGTGGCTGAGGTGTCAGACAGATCCCCCTTCTCTGCGCGCCATCGCTTTTTCCTGACTCTTCATCCCTTTCTCCAACAATGAATATCTTCTGTTGGGCGGTACTAAGGCTGCAGCCAGGCCTAATCCATTCCTGGCAAATGATCCACCATGGAGCTGCATCCTCCCTTTTGAATGTTGAGACAGGGTCTCTCTGAGTTGGTAAATTGCCCCAGCTAACCTCAAAACTTGCAATCCTCCTGCCCTACCTGTGAGAGTAGGTGGGATTATAAACTGCTTACCACCACTTCTTAAAATCCACCATCTCCTCCCAAATCCAACCCAATCACCAAAGCTTCCTTTCTTTCCCTACTGCGGCAGCCCTTGATTTTCCATGTTAGGGTAGAAATAATTAGGGGAGAACAATAGGAAATACTAAACCACTCAGGGCTGGCAACAGTGGGCAACCTTAGCACCGTGAGGAGTGAGGGGGAAAGAGCCAGGGCTACTAGAGAAGAGTCACAGTCTCCGATGCTTATTTACCTGTGACCTTGAGAAAAGTACTGTTTGTCTCAGGGTCCTCAATGTCCCTAGGGAAACCTGGCAACAACTGGTTTTGAGGCTTGAATGATAATACATTTGTATACCGTACATAACAGTCCTCATAAGTACACTAAATGACTCACCCACAAGGCTTCATCTCCCTACTCTCTGTAGGTTATACAGCCAGTCGTCTCTCTACCAGTGCCCTGTCACTGCACACTGCAGAGGAAGGCTGCTGCCCCTCTCCTGAGCTTCCACTGCTCCTCTCCAACCCTGCAGAGGCACAGAAATGTGCCCCGGGGGTGAGTCTGGAAGCAGAGATGAGGCATCCTGAGCTCAGCCCTTTCTGCCTTCCCTCTGGAAGCAGGTGTCCCCAGAGTGCAGGCATCCCCCCCTTGGCTCCTGCACCCACAAACGCAGGACCCTCACAACTTGACAGGACTCAGTCTGCTAAATTCTCAAGTTCAGTGCTAAGAAGGTTACTCATCTGTGGATGTACATCACCCTCTCCCAACAGCTTTATTAGTAAGAGGTAATACTGTAGTCTCTCAAAGGTGAGAGACTCTACTATCTCTTTCTTTCTCTCTTTAAAAATCTTAGTTCTCAACTGGCACAGAGGCTGGTCAAAAGAAGGGCAGTGGTATTTACTGGATCTCAAAGACCCCAACATCTGGTGCTTGGGACTGAAATCTTGACAGAAACATGAAATAAAACAAGAGATAAAATGCCTGTAGATTTCTTTTTGAGACAGGGTCTTGCTTTGTACTTCAGGCTGGCCCTGAGCTCACTATGTAGCCCAGGCAAGCCTCAAAACTCAGCGATCCTCCTGCATCTGCCTCCCGAGTGCTAGGATTACAGGTGTAAACCACCATGCCTAGCACTGTGGTATGTGGTATTGATGGCTGGTGGGCGTGAGTCACCACGCCCAGCATTCTATGTGGTTACTGGGATCGAACTCAGGGCCTTGGGCTTGCGAGGCAGGCGCTGGAACCACTGAGCTAAATCTCTGACCCTGCCTGTAGAATATTTGACCCTTCAATTGGGGCCAGGACTTTGGGCCATGGACTTTACGAAGGGAAAAAATATTTTCACGTAGAAGCTTACATTAAACTACATGGATTTTTACACTTGTGTGTTAGCGTTTTAACTACTGAAGCTTATACACCATAGGCCACACGTTATTTTGACCTTAGTGGTGACTGTCGTTATGGCAACTTTGTTGTCAGGTAAGTGGCTGTTTCTATAGAGACAAGACTGCAAGCACTAAGCTCTGAAGCCTTAGCCAAGATTTCCGGGCCTTTGCAGGTATCCCCAAGAAACAAGCCACAGTCAGTGGTGGTGGCGGTATTGAAAGCTCATCTGAATTACACATTGCTGTACAGGTGGCCTCAGCCTACACTGGCCGTTCTGGCCTCACAAGCAAATGCCATCTGTGCTGGCCCAGCAAAGAGAACAGGGCATTATCAGGCTTGGGTGGCTTCAGTCTACAGAAGACTGTTGCTTGACCTTGAATTATGCCGGCACAGCTTTTCCTAAGTGGGTGTGGCTGAGGCAAAGAGTAGACGTTAGGGAAAAGGGACTTTGTTTCTTCAGGCCTTTCAAACTTTGGAAACTAGGACAAGTATTTGCTGCATATAAGCCACAAGGCCAGGTGAACTTCCAACAGCACATGTATTACAAACACCAGTCAAATTTTACCTTCGAAGTGTTCTAGATATACGAGGTAATTCCAAGGCAAATGGAAATTAAGAGGCTTCTGATGATAATTCACGGAGGAAAGGAGGGAAGGAGAGCCCAGGCATATACACTGGCCAACCAGGAGTTCCTGGTTAAGAGCGATACCCTGAGATAAAAGCTATGGAGTGGCGGGCCCTGCGCCCCACAGAGGGCTCTCTGGGGCCTGCACCAGCCGGTTGCCCCTAGGATGTGTTCCTCATGATCTGGCACCACAAAACCACCATCTTGATGGTGGCCAAGGATTCAGGCACTGTATGAGCTGAACCGCATTGTCAAGGGTCTCCTCGGGCAGCTGCCCACGGAGCAGCGGCTGTGAAGGGATGTGCAGCTTCTAGAAGACAGCAACATGCTGGGCCAAGTGTGGCTTCACCAGCCAGACAGCCAGGCCGCAGGGCCCACGGTGGGCTGGCCTTCTGGGCAGGTGACACCTCTGAGGCCCTGCCCACCCAGCCCTTCTCTAGCCCACCAAAGCTTCCAGCTGTCTGAAGCCTTGGGACCCCAGAGGCAGCCCCAGTGAACAAGCTGTGCAGCGAGGGCCCTTGGTCCACCCTGGAGGCCCACTGCCCGAAAACAGTTCTGGCTTCCTGTGAAAAGAGAAGAAAAGCTGGGGAATGGGGGAGGACACCCATCCCCACTCCTTCCTCTTCCCCTCACATGGGACAACGTGAGTTTCTGAGTATCATACCCTGACTCGTGCTGTCAGAACCAAGGGATGTGTCCGAAGGTTGTTTCTAGAAGACTGAGCTTGGCCTCACAGTGCAGGTCTCCTGTCCCACTTTCCTTGGAGACACCACTGCTGTGGTTCCTCCCTTTTTCTAGGAGGAAGGTCTGCCCCAGCCTAGTGCTAAAATTCAGAATTCAGAAGCCCACCTCCCTTTAAATAAAAGGCAATTTTCCTATGTCAACTTTATCAGCAGTAAGAGCAACAGTTCGATCTCTATCTACTTCCTCCTTTGTCCTGTATCTCTGCTGGTTCAGAACTTGGGCAGAGAAGACACTGTTATTTATTAGGCCCATTCTTTCACAACGTACATCTGAGACTTCTCAGAATTACACTGAGCTTCTCCACCTGTCTTACCTTCCCAGCTATCTCACTACCAGCCTCTTAGTAGCACAGCTTCCTTCTTTACTATGCTGCTAATCCCGGCACACATGCTAGTCTGCACCTCACCCAGGTAAGTATTTTTATTCCCTCCACACGACATGCCATCTGTCTGTGCACACTGAAGGTCCGTGTGTTAAAGGCTTGGTCCCTAGAGAGGCGCCAATGAGAGGCGATGAGATCTCGAAGAGGTGAGTGGTCTTTCAGTCATGGGGAGGCACCCTTGACGGGGAGTAGGGATGTAAGGTCTTCTCACCCACGACCCCTCTTTTACGTGGTCCTGAGGATTGAGCCCAGGACTGCACACATGGTAAGAACAGGCTCGAGGGCGAAAGGTATTATGCTGACAGACCATAAAAAGTCAAGGCAAATCCCACAGAGGTAAAAATTAACTCAAGGGGTGAACAAGTGGTGCCACAGCTGTCATGAGACGTAGCACAACACAAGCATTTGGTCTCTGTGTCAGCCTATCATTTCACCTCAGAGCTGTCACCAGTTTGTCACCCATGTAAGTGATGGACAGACTCGGCTGGGCACACACAGGACAGGACTCAGTAACTAAATATGAGAAATGGCATAAAGATTCTGCGTAAGTCATCTAGAAAAAATATGTCAATGTCGATATTTTCCAAGCCCTCCAGGATCCAGCCTCACCTGCCCAGTTTCTTCAGCCCAGCCATCCTGAACTACTTAGATTCACCAACAGACCAGGCTGCTTCAGGCTGCCTTACTTTTGTTCTTATTACTCTCTCTGCCTTCCTTTCCTGCAGTGCCAGAAGAACTAAGATTCCACTCCGCTAACTTCCTGACCCACCTTGAAGTTCAGAGATGACTCCTTCCAATGGACCGTGCCTGAATGCTATTACAAAATCTGTAACACTGGCTACATGGATATAAGGAGCACGTTTGTAATATGGTTTTGTTTGCTCACATGGATGCTGCCTATGAGATTTAACTGTCAACTTCTTGATACCAGACCCTAAATCTTGTTAATATCTGTATTCAGTTTATTTAAAACCCTACCTGGCACTTAATATGCATTCAATAAATTTCTGCATAAGGATAATTGAATTAACTAAAGTGTTTTTTAAATTTAAAATGCAACACATATCAATTCAATAAACATCTACTAAGACACTACCACATGCCAAATGGTATAGGGCTAGCGTGTTAGAATAGAATGAGTTTTGGAGAAGTGTCCTTTTTCTGTCAATTACTAGTGGTGTAATTCTGAGCAAATTACTTAACTTTCTGACCCTCAGTATTTTCATTCATATATCTGGGCAAGAAGAGGTATTATAAGGATTAAATGTATGTATAACTCTAGCAAAGTATGTATAACTCTAGCAAAGAAGAGGCATTAAAAATAAACTTGGGGTTGCTGGGAGTGGTGACTCACACCTGTAAACCCAAAACTCATGAGGCAGAGGCAGGAGAATCGCTGAGTTCGAGGCTTGCCAGGGCTCCATAGTGAGCTAAGGGCCAACCTGAACTACAAAGTGAGACCCTGTCTCAAACAAACAAACAAACAAACAAACAAAAAACGGGCTAGAGATTTAGCTCAGTGGTTCCAGCACCTCCTTAGCAAGTGCAAGGTCCCTGCTTCGATCCCTGGTAACCACATACAACACAATACTGGGCATGGTGGCTCACACCTGTAATCCCAGCACTCAGGAGGCAGAGGCAGGAGGACTGCTGAGTTCGAGGCTTGCTTGGGCTACATAGTGAGTTCAGGGCCAGCCTGAACTACAAAGAGAGATCCTGTCTCAAAAAAAAAAAAAGTTTGGGGCCTGGGAGGTTACAGTTCAATGGAGGAACATTCACCTAGCACACACTACCACCAAAAAACCCCTCTACTTCTAGTGTGCTGTTACATAGTACAATAACTATATTAAAAGCCAGACAAAGGATTTTGAATGTTTTGATCAAACAAAAATGACAAATGTTTGAGGAGACAGACATAGTTCCCCTAACTTAGTATTACAATGTAATAATAATCAAAATTAGCAAAATGGAGACCAGAGTATATAGGTCCATAGTAACTAGATATACAAGAACTGCTTCTACTTAGTATATGTGCTGCCGAAGTGAGCACAAGAACTGCTTCTACTTAATGCTGGATTTTGATCCTACATTTTAGTGGGTCTTTGTAGAACAGATGAGAAGCTAGAATGGATCTTAAAGCAACAAAATGATAGAAAAACAAATCTAGCGAGAAAAGTTAAGGAATTACCAAGGTTTATACACAGAAGACCAACAAATTCACCCAACAGTTTAAAAAAATAGATCTGTTTTCTTGCTTTTTGTTCTCAAAAGCATTTAAAAAATAAGTTCAAATAAGCTATTATCAGTCTTGAAATAATTATATACTGATGTGTGCAAGTAAATTATATCATCTCAAATAAAACCACAGTATATATAAGTATGAAAACATTACATGTACCTTATAAGTATGCAACATTTTCATGTTTTTTTTAATTTGAATCTTTATTGGTACAATTTAAATAAAAAATTTAGTTTCTTTCCAAGAAGTCTCAAAAAGTTTACAGACGAGTAAAGATGACAAGAATACATAGCTTTAATATAAAGGAATGGGTAATCACTATAGTAACAGGTACTCTTAAAACAGGAAATTTTGCTAAGAGATTCTAGAAGATGGCATGGTAGGAAAGGTAGAAAAAGGAAGCGCAAGTAGTTACATTTCTCCCTTCTCCAAATTCAAAGAGAAATTAAGGTATAAAACCATGACAACGATTTAAGTAGCTAGGAAATAGATAATGATCTGGTAAGACTTTAAGGGCTGGGGTGTAGCTCAGTGGCACAGCATTTGCCTACCATATGTCAAGCCGTCAGCTGGATCCCTAGCCCTCCACCCAGACTGACAGTGATCCCCCCACAAAAGAAGTCAGCACTGATGACCAGGTTTAAGTTTTGAAGGGGTTGAACTCTACAGAAGTAAGAGTATGAGAGTATATTGTCTTTTCTTAAATGATTCTTCTATTTTACTCTCAACACATGGTGGATATACATCTTTTTTTTTGAGACAGGGTCTCGCTTTGTAGTTCAACCTAGCCCTGAGCTCACTATGTAGCCCAGGCAAGCCTCGAACTCAGCAATCCTCCTGCCTCTGCCTCCGGAGTGCTGGGATGACAAGCGTGAGCCACCACACCCAGCATTGTGGTACCTGGTACTGACTGCTGGTGGGCGTGAGTCACCACGCCCAGTATTGTATGTGGTTACCCAGGACTGAACGAGGGACCTTGAGCCTGCTGGGCAGGTGCCGGAACCACTGAGCTAAATTTCCAGCCCTACACAGTGGATATATATATCTTAAAACTTACCTCTGACAGTATCCTGGGGCAACACAAGGCCAAGACGGTAAGTCTAGGTTACTTTCAGTGCAAAAAGCCAAAAACCTGAAAAAAAAAAAAAAAAAAGAAAAATCAGGATGAGCCGTGTGCCCAAGGCAAGACAGTCGGGGAAGCAGCAGAGTCGGCAGCCTCTTCTGAATCCACATCCTTCCCGTCAGCTGTGGTCTCCTGGGCCAGGGGTCCAACCTCTCCACACGGCAGCCCCCGCATCGCACCCTGAAGCAGTAACTCAGTTCCCCTTCCTCTCTTCCTGAGAGGATTCTTTTGATGTTTAAATAAAGTATGTGTAAAGCACTGGGTACATGTAGGGCGTGTACTCCATAAAACCAAATGGTTATTAAGAACATGAACTAGAACACTTTTGAATAGACATTAAAGCCTGAAGTCTTTACTCTTTTTTTGTTTTGCAGTATTAGGGGTTAAACACAGGGCCTTCACAGCGAGGTGTCTCTGGCTCTTTTTGTTTCTTATTTTGAGACAGAGTTAGTAAGTTGCCCAGGCTGGGCTTCAACTGCAATCCTCCTGCCTCAGCCTCTAAGGTTAATGAGAATCCAGGCACGTACCACCATACAAAATTTTATTTATTTTACTTTATTTATTCTACGTGAAATATGCCAGGCTATCTTCAGGATCTCCATCTGGATGTTTTACAATCATTTCAGACCCAACTGAGGGTTTTCTTTCTGCTTCGGTAGTTACATTAAGGTCTCAGGTTAGAACCCGAGCTCCATCCTGGAATCTCACCCATCCGGATCCCTCGCAGGACCCCTTCAGCAGGTTCTATCATTTCTGCTTTCAAAATTTGTACCTCCCATCCATCCATGCTTCGCTTTTCACTACTATCTCATTTCTCTCTCGTGGAGGCCTCTTAGCTGGTTCCTGGTTTCCTCTCGCTCACCATACCTCCAATGGCCTCATCAAAATAGACTTGTAGGGCTGAAGATTTAGCTCAGTGGTTCTGGCGCTTGCCTCACCAGCGCAAGGTCCTGAGTTCGATCCTCGGTAACCACATACAATGCTGGGTGTGGAGACTCATGCCCACCAGCAATCAATACCACATACCACAGTGTGGGGCGTGGTGGCTCACGCCTGTAATCCCAGCACTCGGGAGGCAGAGGTAGGAGGGTTGCTGAGTTACAGGCTTGCCTGGGCTACATAGTGAGCTGAGGGTCAGCCTGAACTACAAAGCGAGACCCTGTCTCAAAAAAAAAAAAAAAAAAAAAGACTCATAGCAGGCTGCTAACAAAGACAGTGACCATTTTATTTACTTCACGATGGAACGTCTCTGAAATCTATACCCCTACAAATGTAAGTACAGAGATACATGAATACACGAATGGTCATGCCTTCATTGAACAGAAACAAATGCCAGAGACTCCGCTGCTCCAGGCTGCCCCTGCAGCACGTGTCAAAGTTCTCAAAACAATGGGGCCTGAGGCAGAAGCTGCTCTGTGATGAACTACTGTAACGAAGTCAGCGAGCTGTCACTCTTCAGAGGATGACCCTCTGTTTGACATCAACCTACTGCTTCCTTCCGGGATAGCGCCTTCCGTTCCCTTCCTTCCCCTTCCTTCAGGTCCACATTACCGGGACTTCGATGGCATCACCTCCACTGACCCAACACCATTCGAATGGATACCCTCAGAAGGGTGTCGGGATGAGCCTCGGTTAGACTGAAGTTTTCCTTCCTACTCCTGTCTACACGCTCTTGGGCCAGCAGTCTGTCTCCACAGCAAATGTGACTTTCCCTCATGTTGCCATTTAAATTGAGACAATTACTATCTGTCACCTTTCAGGTAAAGTCCAAGGTCTCCCAGGCCCATCTGATCCCCCATTTTATTGATGTGGCTCACACCTCGCTCCCTCGCCTGCCACACCCGCAGGCCTATCTGCTAAAGCCCTTCACTAGCTCCTTCCGCGCCTCTCTTATCTGCCTCCTGTGTTCTTGCTAGGATTGTTTTCTGTACTGGAGGCTGCATGCATCCACATGTGAAATACACAAAAATAATCCTGAAATTATTTAATTCAAATCCAATTTCTACAGCACTATTTCTCTTCTAAGGAACACAGAATGCTAAATTCCTTCAAAATATTACCTTGAAATATTAAGAGCTACCCTAATTCTACTATCTGATGAAGTATCATCACAGTGGTGAATTGTGAACTACTCCAATTTTCTCTATTCTCTTGCAAAACCACCAAGCTCATCTTGGGACTCTGCTAAAAGGTAGAGGACTTAAAGAGTTCTTGCAGGCTGACACAGCAGTGCATACCTGTAATCCTGGAACTCTGGAAGGCTGAGAAAGGGGCACCAAAAATTCACCCCCAGCCTTGGCAAACTTAGCAACTCAGATGGAATCTGACTCCAAATAAAAATGAAAAAAGGGATGGGGATGTAACTTGACATAAAGGCCCTTAAGAAGGAAGAAAGGAAGGAAGGAAGGAAGGAAGGAAGGAAGGAAGGAAGGAAGGAAGGAAGGAAGGAAGGAAGGAAGGAAGGAAGGAAGGAAGGAAGGAAGGAAAGAAACAAACAAAGAGAGAGAGAGAAAAAAAAAGAAGGAAGGAAGGAAAGAAAGAGAGAAAGAGAGAAAGAAAGAAAGGAGTTCCTCAGGCCAGGGCCAAGGATTTATCTCAGTGGCACTCTGACTACCTGGCAAACATAAGGTCTTGAGTTCAATTCCCGGTACCAGAAAAAAAAAGAAGTACCTCTACCTCAAAACCCAGGTTATAGGATATAATTAGATATAATTAGAACCAACATTTTCCTAGAGAATACAGCCAGGTGGAAGCAATTTATACTAAGCTACATTTAATAATAAATTTATTAGTATTACCTCTGATATGGCAGGATTTTAATTTTCAAACTTGGTTATTCCGCATGATTCTTCTTAATTATTTAGGACCCCCTTCTTTTCTTCCCCAGGTTTCCTAGGACTCAGCACTGTTACCAGTTTGGTATATGTACACTTGATCTTAGCCAAAAGGCCGAGAAGCGATAGTTTGGTATATGTATAAGTCTTGACATGCAGACTCTCAGGAATACACTGTAAAACTTTTAACCAAGTCACAAATAATGCTGAAAGCCACGGCTGCCTACATTGCCAGCAAATGGCCTAACCTCAGGCAAGATACCCAGAGAAAAGTCCCCAGCACAGCAGCAGACATGAGGGGGCAGGGGACACTGGCAAGGGGGGTGAGACTATCCCCCTGGAGGGAGGCACTGGCAGATGGGAGGGTACCACCCGTTTGCTTGGCCCAAGTCGGAAGAAGGTACCTACCAAAGTAAGTAGCGCAGAGCACAACATAAAAGGAGCACAGTGGAGGCAGATCTGCTACATGCAGATGTGTTTTCTTGGTAAAAAGAGACTTATTATCATTCCAAGATCTGGAAATGCTGCCTTTGCACTTTCAAGCCCCTCCTACTTCAGGTTAACACTGGAAATTCTAGAAAAATGTTCAAGTCTGCGCATGACTAAAAACACCCCCTTTCGTCCTAAAATCTGTTTTAGCTCCCCTTTTCTTTTTCCTAATCATGCCTCTTGAAAAAGCAGCTTCTATTTACGGCCTCACTGTCCTTATCAATCATAATAATGGGATTTCTGTCCCTATCAATCCCCGTTGTCAAATATGGTGCATAACTAATTAATCATTCCTGCACTAACCTCTGTTACCATCTAAACCTGAGAACCACCTGAACTTGCCATGTGGCGCCTCTCTCCAGACAGGAAGGATCCTGCAGACGCACTCACTGGGCCAGAACCCCTCTCGTTCCCGGTTTCTTGGTTGTGTCTGGGTCCAGTTGTCCCCCTGGGTTCGTAGCCAGTCTCCTGAGTAGGAGCTGAGGAGAACAGCTACACTGAGGGGGCACCTCAGTACTCAGGAAATTGGGGGACAGGCCCTGGGGAGGGAGGTGAATGTAATCTGTGGTGTCAAGGACGGAGTGCAGAACGAATCCCCAGTCCGACACAATGTGTAGCCCCCTTTACCCAAAGGAAGGTCTGATCTACGCATCTGCTTCTTCGTACAGAACATTCCGTTCTAGCATCTTCTGCTGACTGGTTTCTCCCGGGCCTCCTCTACCGGCCCCTTCTTCTGGGGCTCACACTCCCCTTGTCCTCTCTGCTGCTGCACACTCGCTTAGCTTTTCGCACACACATGACTACCACCGTTATCTTGATGACTCCCAACTCCCTATAGCATTGATCTTTCTCACAATCTCCAAAACCATGTATAAACTCATTCTGATGGCTTTCTCCATCTCACCTTGCTAAAACTCGACACGCCCACAACTCGGAACAGCCTGTCACAGAAGTGTGTGCTCCTTCTGGCTCCCACAGGAATGCTGTCATCCTGTCCCACCAGAGCTCTTTCCTCTCACTAAACGCTGTCAATGCTCATCTCCAACTATTCTAGTATGTTCTTTCCCACCTATTTCTACTACTGCTGCTGCCCTGGTTCTGGTACAAGTTCTTAGCAGTTTTGTTTTCTTTTAGTACTGGGGATTGAACACAAGAACACACAGGGCCTTTGCACTGAGATAGACTTTTAGCCTTTTCTCTTCTTTTTTTTTTTTTTTTGAGACAGGGTCCCATTATATAGTTCAGGCTGGCCTTAAACTTGTGGCAATCCTCCTGCCTCAGCCTTTTGAGTGTTTAGTTACCTGAAGGATTAGGTACTTTAAAAATGCCTGGCTCACTGTGATAAAAACTGCGTGGTACTGGCAAAGTAACAGACCTGAGGACCAGTGGAATAGATTAGAAGATCCAGAAACAACCCCTGATACACTAAGCCACCTTATCTTTGACAAAGGAGCCAAACATCCCCAATGGAGGAAAGACAGCCTCTTTAACAAATGGTGCTGGAAAAACTGGGCTTTAACCTGCCAAAAACTAAAGCTAGACCTATCTCTTTCACCATGCATAAAACTAAATTCACAATGGATACAAGACTTAAACATTAAAACAGAAACAATAAGCCTGCTGGAAAACAGGTTAGGTAAAACTCTTGGAGACATTGGCTTAGGCAAAGACTTTATGAATAAAACCTCTATAGCACAAGAACTAGCAGAAAGAATCAACAAATGGGATCTCATCCTACTGAAAAGCTTCTGCACAGCAAAAGAAGTCATTGGCACTGCTAAAAGACTACCAACAACATGGGAAAAAATCTTTACTAGCTGTTTATCAGACAAAGGGCTATTATCTACAATATATAAAGAACTTAAACAGATCAGCCTCCCCAATCTTAAAGATCCAATTCAAAAATGGGCATCTGAAATGAACAGACATTTCTCAGAGGCAGAAGTCAAAGCAGCTAAGAAGCATATGAAGAAATGTTCAACATCACTGGTCATTCGAGAGATGCAAATGAAAACAACATTGAGATTTCATCTCACTCCACAAAGAATGGCTGCTATTACAAAATCAACCAACAATTAAATGCTGGCATGGCTGTGGGGAGAAAGGAACCCTTCTCCACTGTTGGTGGGATTGCAGACTTGTGCAACCATTGTGGAGATCTGTGTGGAGATTTCTCAGAAAACTAGAACCAGGGGTCCCATTTGACCTTGCTATCCCCCTGCTTGGAATATACCCAAAAGAATTTTAAAAATCACATTGCAAAGACAGATGTACACCCTTGCTCATAGCAGCTCAATTCATGATAGCTCAATCTTGGAAACAACCCAGATGCCCATCAACTGGAGAGTGGCTAAAGAAGATGTGGTTTTTTAAAAATAAAATGGAGTATTATTCTGCCCTAAAGAATGACAAGATTGATTCATTTATGTGCAAATGGAGACACCTGGAGAACACACTAATAAGTGAAATAAATAGATCACAGATAGGAAAATACCAGATCTTCTCTTTGATATGAACACCTATAGATGCAAAAGAGCTCTAGAAAGTATGACAGTTTTTATAGAATGGGAAATTTCCATAGGAAATTTGGTGTGGGAATGTAATGAGGGGAAGGAATAAATATGATTCTGAAAGAAAATAAAAGAGCATGTATAGGGGGTGGGGAGGTGTGGGTGGCTAGGGATACGGGTAAAAATGAGAATTAAATTGTGTCATATACTGGTACAAATTCCCCAGTGTTATATGTGATTGTGAGATGTATATAAATTGTACCAATAAAGAATTCAATTAAGGGCCGGAGGGTTGGCTCAGTGGTTCCGGCGCCTGCCTCGCAAGCTGTAAGGACCTAAGTTCGATCCCCGGTTACCACATATAATGCTGGGCGTGGTGGCTCACGCCTGTAATCCCAGCACTCGGAAGGCAGAGACGGGAGGATTGCTGAGTTCGCGGCGGCTTGCCTGGGCACCATAGTGAGCTCAGGGCCAGCCTGAACTACAAAGCGAGACCCTGTCTCCAAAAAGCAAAAAAAAAGAATTCAATTAAAAAAATGCCTGGCTCCTGGCTTTTTTAAAGAAGTTCTCTCCCAGGTGACCCGAATGGGTCCTTTCTCTGAATTCCCAACCACAACTGTTACATATTTCCCTAGGTTTGTGGGTGTGGTTAATAAAGCTTCCTAAGTACAAGGCCTCAGTCTTATCATTGTATCACAATTATTTAATACAGTGCTAGCCCAAGAGATAATCCCAGCAAATTCTTGTGGAATAAACACATCCATTTTTAGGAAAAAATAAATAAATACCAGAATTTGAGCTTACCCAATCAAGGATTCTGCTTGTCAGTTATGAGTTTATCAGGGCACTGTGCAATTTGCACAGGACCCACCGTGAAGCTCTGGGAAAAGCAACAAAGTACACTGAGACTGATGGAAGGACTGGCATAAAAATGCTACGTTCTATCTTGGAAGTCAGGGAAGGCCGCCTAAGGAAAGCAATCTGAAGCAGGAATGATGAGAAAAACTTGTGCCCTACCTTGAGCAACTGCTCAATTTGCTGAATTCATTCATGCCCTGCAGCCAAGCCCCAGGACAGTCTGTCATTCTTTACCACGGGCTGGAGAAAGTCAGACTACGCTTGGGAAAACTTCAACGAGACTAACTGCACACTGCCCAGAGGGAGGGGCAGAGACGGAAGGGAGTAACAAAGACTGCTGGGAAGCACAGCGGAGGCAACTCCTGGAACAGCGGGTTCACCTAGACCAGCTTTCTGAACGCTTCCTAAGCCTGCGGCACTGTGCTGGGCACATTTTCTGAACAAGGGCTTAAAGCCAGGTTTCCCTGGGTGAATTAAATAGATTAGAGGTGATAGATATGATGATGAGCATGATTATTCCATGTCATTATTTATAAAATCACAAAGTGATGTTAAATATATACAGCTTTAATCTCTCAGTTTGTAATTAAACAGAAACTTTAAAATGAATCAAACAGATTGATGCGTTTAAGCTTTTATAACCCACCTACTGATAGCTGAAGAAAAGCTTTTATTATTTTATATTGTGTATTAATTTTTAACCAAACGGCCATTTCCATTTAAGGATGTTCATAAATTTAAAATTATATTATTGCTTGGATAAATTGGTGATTTCGACATTAATATGAAGGACAATCACATGAATAATCATTAACAATTGTTTACACTGTGACAAATACTACACACTGGATGTCTTGACAAAATCTCACTTCACCTGTAATACCTGTCCTTTGGGCTCCTACCGTATGGATAAGGGGAAGAAAACAAGCACTGAGCGGGGTGACACAAAAGTTGACAAAATGGACAGAGAACAGACAGCTGGACAATCTATGCTGCCTTTAGGCGAGAAACAGAACAGAACTTAACATGGTACTTCTCAAACTTATTCACCTGGGAATCCCTTCATACTAATAACAATGATGTAAGGCTCCAAAGTGCTCTTGTTTATGTGGGTGGTAAGTATCAATTTCTATATTAATAATCACCACACTAAATATTAGAAGTACAAAACATTTAAAATATTTATTAGTTCATTAAAATTATCAATAATTAATATATTTTCAAATTACAATTATGCTGTTTCAAAGGGACTAAAAATGAGTGGCCAGTGCCACTGTTTTACATCTTGGCAACTACCTTTAACGTCTGGCTTCTGAGATGACAGTTGTGTCCTAGTATGTGGTTTTTGCTTTCGGTCTTCTCAGGATCATGTGTCATGTGGCCTCTGGAAAATTTCCCTGTGCTCTCAGGAAAGAAGGAGCATTAGGATCATTAAAATAAGTTAAAACCTTGAGGACCTCCTGAAAGGGATGGCAGAAAGCAATTCTCGCCTGCTCTTTGGGAACCACGCATATCAAAGATAAAGAAAGTGGTCTAAGCAAGTGGCGGTATGGAGGAAGTGTGTGGCTGGAGATCCTATCTTCCAAAGGTACAGCACACTACAGCTCAGCTACCAGCAGGGGAACTCGCAGGTGAATATCAGAGACCTAGAAGGCACATGAAGGCTGTCAGGGCCTGAGTGTGGGGTTTTGCTGCTGGGCAAGGAAGTCTCTTTACACACAGGCTTCTCTGCCCCCAGGGAGCCTCTCGTGCCCTGGGCAACATTCCCTGCAGGCTGCGTCAGGTTTTCTTCTCTGGCACCTCCTTCGTGCCTTGCTGGTGCGGGCTTCAAATGGCTCCCCAGAACTATCTTGCCAGGGCTTCCTAAGGCTGTGTTTACTAACTGTAAAACCCTCTTTCTGCTGTAGTCTCGAAGGATTCAGACATTTCTTGATCTGGCTGTCTTCAAAAGCAAATTTAACATCAGCCATGAAGCCAGGTTTTTCTTGCCAATGATCATGTGAGTTTGCTATTCTGTCCCCGTGTATCTTGTGTGCTGTAAAAACAGTTCTTGATGCATCATATGTCAGTTGCCATAAACTGAAAATATTTTTTTCCATATTTTGTGGCACAAAGTAAAAGCATTCTGGATTCCATTTGCATACAATCCATCTCTGGCCAAAAAATTAGTTTGTGTTTATGGATAAATAGAGAAAGGGAGATGGCCACTATCATAGTTACACTGCTTTATTATCAAAGTCAGTGTTTGATGTAAATATGTATTCTCTATTTGAAATTTTCCTATTAGTGTTCTCAAATTATTCTGCAATAAATATAACCATGGTTAGTTTATGTAGCAAGTTTTCAGCCAACAGTATTTTATACCCAAGAGAAGCATTAAAGAAAAAGGAGCTTCGGGCCGGAGGGTTAGCTCAGTGGTGCCGGCGCCTGCCTCGCAAGCACAAGGTCCTGAGTTCGATCCCTGGTAACCATATACAATGCTGGGCGTGGAGATTCACGCCCACCAGACATCAATACCACATACCACAGTGCCGGGCATGGTGGCGCATGCCTGTAATCCCAGCACTCGGGAGGCAGAGACAGAAGGATTGCTGAGTTCG
>PVIC010034968.1:0-19330 GCA_004025085.1 Thryonomys swinderianus | reverse complement strand
TCTCACATTTAAGGTCTCAATCATTGTATTTTTAGTCATTCCAAAGGATGGCATTTTCTAATGATAAAAAATGTGCAATGTGTTTAATCTTTTCTTTAATATTCAGGTATCTTATTTCTTGAAGTCTCTTTCCAAATGTTTTCCTAATTTTAAAAGTTTATTTAATTCTTATTATTGATTTGTAGATATCTTTATATATTCTAGATAATACCTTTGCCAAGCATAGTCTTGAAAGTAGATATTTCTTATTGATAGTTTTTTTTTTCATTTTCCTGGCAATGAATTCAGAGCTTTTAATTTAGATGCACAAAAGTGTATTCATTTTCTAGGTCATCAATATATGTCCTGTCTAACAAATTTATGTATCTTAAAGCTGAAAACACATAACTATACAAAAAAGAAAAAAAAAACCTATATCCTCCACCTGAGGTTTATTACCCTGATGTTTCCTGATTCTGGTTCTGGTTCTTGTGTGTTGTAATTGAATTAAATGCTCTGTGTGATGAGAGATGTGTTTTGGAATCTGTGCCTTTGTTTTTGCATTTGGGTATCCACTTATTCTGAAGATACTTTTGAAGACATTATTCTCCCTCTGTGGAATTTCCTTGGCATCTTTGTAGAAGAGAACAATAGATATTTGCAAATGTTGTGGAAATGTATCAAGCTTTATTATTTTTTTACACTGAGCTACAAATTTATTCTTTTGTCAACAACTGTCTTGATTACTGCAGGGGTAGTCTTGTAAGTTTCTAATTGGTATTCTGTGCTTTGCCACTTTTCAAAATCATTTTATCTATTCTACAACCATGGTCTCTTCAGATAAATTTTAAACTAGCAAAATTTGTTAGAATTTCATTGAATCGTAGATCAATATGCAGAAAAAGTATGCCTTAGTGCTATAATCACTCTTATTAATCAAGTAAAAAGTATGTCTCTTCATTAACTTAGGTTATTTTTATCTTAACAATGTTTTGTAATTTTTAATGTGTATATAATTTCTTAAATATAGTTTTAAATTCTTAATATTTCTTAGTGTTAGTGTAAATGACGTTAGATTTTGTTTTCTAACTCTGCCTTTTTAGGATAAAAATGCAATTTATTGAAAACTAATTTGGGTCCCGTGACCTTTCTAAATTAAGTTGTTAGTTCTAAATTTTGAACATTTTTTGAAATTCTCACCATTGTTTCCATAGATTATTAAAAGAGTTTTAATTTCCTCCACAATATATGACTTTTGTCTACTTTGTTTACTTCATAACATTAACTAAAAATTTAATGTAATTGCAAAACAAAGTAGTCTTGACTAACTCCCAAACTCTGAAGGTATTCAAATTTTCGACATTAAATGTAATGGGTTTTCTTTACCAGAACAAGATTTCCTTTCTATTTTTAGTTACAAAGTAATGTGTAAGAACAGGCCTTGAATATTGTCAAATTGATTATATACTTATTGAGAATATCATGTATTTTCAATAAATATTCCAAAGATGAAGTTAATGATATTGATTATTTTTAAGAATGTTAAGCCAAGGGCCGGAGGGTTAGCTCAGCGCCTGCCTCGCAAGCGCAAGGACCTGAGTTCAATCCCTGGAAACCAAATAGAATGCTGGGCGTGGCGACTCACGCCCACCAGCCATCAATACCACACACCACAGTGCCAGGCGTGGGGGCTCACGCCGGTAATCCCAGCACTCGGGAGGCAGAGACAGGAGGATTGCTGAGTTCCGGCGGCTTGCCTGGGCACCATAGTGAGCTCAGGGCCAGCCTGAACTACAACGCGAGACCCTGTGTCAAAAAGCAAAAAAAAAAAAAAGAATGTTAAGCCAAAACATGCAAAAGAAAATTTTTGAAACTTTTGAAAGAAGTGCCAAATAAGTAAAACAGAAAGGAAAGTTAGAAGGGAACTAGCAGAACTTCATTACTGTAAAAATTCCATATGAATCCATATTTTCTTTAATATACAAAAAGGCAGATAGTTATCATCATATGAATAGAGTTCCATGGATTATGTATACTGGTCTTTCCACCTGTCACTGAGTGAGACAAGAAATGACACACTACAACAATGAAAATTCCACTTTAGCCAAAGGGGTTTTTTGAAGACACCTAAGATTCTAAATCCAAGGCAGGGAAAAGTAAAAGACATGGACTTTGCATCACAAGAAAATAAAGAAATATGAAAACACCAGCATGTAACAAGGCCACATCAAGAAGACTTAAGAATCAACTTTGTAATGTTCCACATGGGCAAAACTGTAATAATTTGAATTTTAAAAGTTACGTGGTAGGATTATAACCCAACAAGGAAAATAAGGTTCTGTAAAATATAAGTAAATGCATAAGAAAAATTAAATGTGTTCATTGTAGATAATTTTAGTAAATCTTTAGAAAGAATAAGAGAAATAGAAATATAATTATCTTGGGACATCACGTTACTGTAGCCAAGATCCACTGAAGAATGCTAGAAATAACAGAACTAAGGATAAACTGCATAACTGTATAGCATCAAAGTAGCTCTCAAGCATGTGGTGCAGACTGTGGTCTTAACAGAGGTATCCAGACGCTGTGATTTGCCTTCCTTTAGCAGGAGGTCTTAACTCACATTCTTGGCATACGGCTGGAGGTGGAGATTCACTTCTAAGGCACGGTGTAAGGAAAGAGATTAAAAAAACTAACTTTGCAACAGACAAACTAGAAAGGGACAATTGAGCACACTTGGCATAATGAACAATAAAGTATTTTTCCATATCATTCCTGCACAAGCACCTCGAATGAGCTCAATTCGCATCTTCATGGTGCACTTCCAAAATAGATGCAACTCAAGTGAATCATGAGGACATATATCACAAACTCAAACTGAAGACACTTTTCAAATGACCTTCCAAAATTCTCTAAAAGTGTCTTCGTGAACATCATGAAGAAGTTTCTAAGAAGGAAATAATGTAATGAAAAAGGAAAGAAAAATCACATTTTCCCATTTTCTTATGCAACTACTCAATCCATTCTACTTGTTCTTTTTTTTTTTTGAAAATCAGGAATAACATCTTTAAGATATATTTTAATATTTTTCTTGTTTTATTTATTGGTACATTATATATACACATCACTATTTACTTGTTCTTAAGAGACTAGGGAAACAAAAGAGTCACTCCTGCCAGTGGAGAACTTACATCCGAGTTAGGGAGAAAGGCAATGAACTATTGGTATGATAAGCAAAGTATTTAATTGGTTGCCAGTTCAATGCGGTTTGCTGAGGCTGATAAAATATTGCATACTCGGGCCGGAGACTTAGCTCAGTGGTTCCAGAGCCTGCCTTACAAGCACAAGGTCCTGAGTTTGATCCCGGTAACCACATACAATGCTGGGCGTGGTCACTCATTCCCACCAGCCATCAATACCACATACCACAGTGCCAGGCGTGGTGGCTCATGCCTGGAATCCCAGCACTCAGGAGGCAGAGGCAGGAGGCTTGCTGAATTCCAGGCTTGCCTGGGCTACATAGTGAGCTCAGGGCCAGCCTGAACTACAAAGCAAGACTGTAAAAAAAAAGAAAAAGAAAAAAAATTGCATGCTGTTCTTCAGCGGTGAGTTTTGATGAAAAAATTCTATGACTCTGCTCTCTGGAGATGAAAGAGGAGGAGTTGCAAGGTGGGTGCTGTCATGCTGAACACAATACAACTTTCAGTTAATGAATTCCTGGAGGCTCCAAATCAGTGTGTGAAAATTAAGGCAGTGGGCAAGTGTGTTTCCCTTACAAGGGTATTGCATCTATAATAACCAAAAATCAAATTGCTTGGCAAAATATTCCATCTTTTACCAAGGTAGTTAATTTATATTTATAGTGGTGGAAGGTAAAAGAATTTATCATTGATTTGCTTTAAATCATAGTACACTTCCGCACTTTCAGATTAATCTGATGGGAAATTTTAAGTAATGGAATGGAACCTGAAGGAACAGTTTTTACCACAATGTTTGAAATGCACTTAAGAAATCAGTCCTATAATTATGAAACCTCCAGATGATAGAATAAAATGTGAGTGCATAAACCTATAATTCTGCACACTAAATAACTTTATAAGTGTAAGCCTATTATTATCATGTCTGTAAAAGTTGGTTGGCGCCTAAAAAATTTTCCTTAAAATAATGTTTTTGAGAAACATAGAACTTTTAAAAAAGAATTTTGTCACCACGTTTGATGAGCCACACAATTGAAAATCATCAAAAAACAAAATTAGTAATAATATTAGCAAAACAAACCAGTTTTGAAGTGATACTGCTGCATTAGTTAAGCAATTGTGTCAACTGAATGAAGAAACAGCTGACTAAATTGGATGGATGTGGCCGAAGGAATTCACTGAACACAGAAGTCCATCTATCCTTTGTCCTCTCGTTGCCTGAATAGAGTAAAAGGGGAGAAAAGAATGAAATCTCACTTCTGTTTATTCCGAGGGGCCCCAGTCTTCATCTTCACCTTGGATATCTCTTAGTTTCCACTACAGGCTCTTCAGGCTTCCAGCCCAGAGCCTTCAGGGTTCCAGGGAAGACGTTACAGTCTTCCGATGTAGAGCCCTTGGCCTCCTGGCAAGAAGTTTATCAGAACACAAAGGTGAGCTGTAGGCCCTGCATCTTCAGCTCTTCATATCTCTAGCACTCATACAATCCTTTTGGCACTCTTCCACATCTGACAATTGGTGGCTACTGTTAGCCTATTATGTACATTCATATATTTATTTATCTTGTATTAAACCTATTCGTCTGGTGAACATGACAGACAGATTTTGGTACCAGCAGTGGCTCTAAAGACAAATTATCCCAGCGAGTGGAAAACAGGGGTTTCAACTATCTATCCCTTTTTTTAAATTGAATTCTTTATTGGTACAATTTATATACATCTCACAATCACACATAACATTGGGGAATTTGTACCATTATATGACACAAGTCAATTCTCATTTTTACCCACATCCCCACCTCCCCACACCTCCCCACCCCCTGTATACGTGATCTTTTATTTTCTTTCAGAATCATATTTATTCCTTCCCCTCATTACATTCCCATACCAAATTTTCTTTGTAAATTTCCCATTCTACAAAAACGGTCCTACTTTCTAGAGCTCATTTACATCTACAGGTGCTCATATCAAAGAGAAGATCCAGTATTTGCCTATCTGTGATCTATTCATTTCACTTATTAGTGTGTTCTCCAGGTGTATCCATTTGCACATAAATGAATCAATCTTGTCATTCTTTATGGCAGAATAATACTCCATTTTATTAAAAAAATAAACTACACCTTCTTTATCCAATCTCCAGTTGATGGGCATTTGGGTTGTTTCCAAGATTGAGCTATCACAAACTGAGTTTCTATGAACAAGGGTGTACATCTCTCTTCCAAATGTGATTTTTAAAATTTCTTTGGGTATATTCCTAGCAGGGGGATAGCAAGGTCGCATTGGACCCTTAGTCCTAGTTTTCTATCTTTATTTTTTTGTTTTACTTCAGCATAATGGTAGCCAGCTGTGCATCTCAGTATAGTTACCTGAGGAAACAGGAAACAATCTTTATATTGTCTTACTTGGTGCACTGAAAAGCAAGATATATGCACTTGTGTCGCACTTGGATTTGCACCTACATTATACTTTATCTAACAGGTTTTACCCATATTTATGTGAGTATCAGAGAGGGTATAATATACCCACACCACTCCAGGGTTTTTGTTGTTGTTGTTTGTTTTGATTTGATTTTTCAGATAAAAGCAGCTCAATTCAATATAATGGCACACAAAAAATCATAATTGCAAGTTCTGGAAGAATTCAAAATTGAATCATCAGATTATTCCTGTATGGATGATGAACATGATCCATTATGGGAAAATACATGCTTTTATAACAGAAGAGTGCTGTAGTTGTGTGATAATGCTATTGACCATATGAGACAAAGTTTGTGTGACAACAAGATGGAAAAAGAATTGATTGACACAGACACCAAGAATGAAGACTTCCTTGATTCAGATGAGGAAGAAAACAACAATATGAGTACATATCTGAAAATGTTGCAAAATTGTTGCACAAACAAATGAAGTGAGTCAGTGCTAGAACTAGGTCTGAAAATGCAGTGAGGATATTAGACCGATTACCAGCAGTGCCATTCATTGTTGAAAACTATAACAGACTAAATGCTAAAAGATGTTGGGAAACATACAAAAGCTGAAATACAAGTAAGACATTCTGTGTGCACCAATAGCCACTCTCAAAATGTATTTGTTACGACACCTCATGAGCTGAACCAAAAGCATTCATAGGTTTGTTGTATCAGTATGGTTGGCTGTGTAAATTGCAGGAATATAAATGACCTATGGAAAAGCATGGATGTGTGACTGCAGTTTGTAAAATAACAATAACTCTGAAAAGATTTGATTTCCTTCAACATTGATTGAAGCTTAATGACAAACCACTTACAAAGAAAGAAAAAGAACTGATAATCTGGCTGTTATCTGGTCACTCTTTGACAGATTTGTGAGTTTTGCCAAGGGATTTACACGTCATCTGAATACACCACAGCTGATGAACATCTTGCTGCATTTTCGGGTGCTATAATTTCAGGCAGTACATGACAAAAACCTTTCAAATTATGGCATAAAATATATGTGAAGACTTATTATGGCTTTTACTTAGAAATTTATGCTGGAACTCACCCATAAGGTCTTTATTCATATAGTAATAAACCAAATGATGTTGTGAACAAACTTATTGCTTTCATCTCCCAAAGTGACCAGAATGTACCATTCAACAATTCATTTATGAGTTTCTAATCCATGCTATGTTTGCTAACGAAACACTTGTTGACCAGCATAAGAATTACATGCAGGATCAAAGTAGAAATTTCAAATGAGACGCTGCAATTCTAAAACAGAAAATTGTATAGTACAAACCTGGATTTCAGAAATATTTACATTAGTCTTGTATATGGCAAAGAAAAACAAACTATTACCGCTGATGTTAGCATTGCTCTGTGATGGAACTACTGATAGGGAAAGCTTGACAAAATGGAAGTCTGAGATGGACACTTCCTACAAACAAAACCAAAGGTAGAGGAGTTGTTGGTGGTGAGTATGGAGTGACTATGAGGTCACAGGAAATATAACCACTGGTAGTGTTTTACTCGATCTTAAATATGCGTGACATAAATAGTTTGATAGTTCACAAAGAAAATATTGAGCACAAACTACCACATAGTTTTCTTAGAGGATTAGGACCGGAACTCCTAAGTGTTCACTTACAGCAGAGGAAAAGCAAATATTTCTGCCCAGGAAAGTATAACAAATAATTGTGGAGCACACCGGTGAGCTAGCAGGTGAACAGGCAGGTGGAAAATCTCGAAGATCTATTATTCAATAGGAAAGCCCAAAAGATGTCAACTGTGCCCTCCAAGGAAGGAGAAGAAAAAAAAATATGTGCTATCAGTGTAAGAGTTACACGTGTACGGAATGTACTGCTGTCATGCATGAAAACTCCCTGAGGTCTAACAACTGAAGCCAATATTATTATACTTGTAGAATTGTATTGGTGAGCTGACACCGAGCTCATTTTTAGTTTCTTTGTAGAGTGCAATTGGCACTGTCACTGTAGTTCTCATAGGCTTTAAACTCTAATGTCCTTTTCTAGACTTTGTCCACAAAGAACCATTTCATGCTGAAAACTTTGATGCTTTTTCATAAACATAAAGATTTAAAGTGCAGTACTTTATTATTGTGATTTTTGTGTTAATCACTTCTTGTTTAATGTAATACAACATACAATTAAAATTAGCAATTCCTTAATAGAAATAGTCTAAATATTAATGTAGTTGATGCACCCATCTGTATGCAACTTTATAACCAAAAAAAAAAAAAAACTGTGCTATGCCCCCTGGGTAGATTTAGTGCTTCCTAAAGTTGGGTCTATAATTTGATGAGACCTAAAGACACCGTGGTCTCTATTTCTGATACTGTGGGGAATACTGGTAATCCTTGGTGTGAACTAAAGCAATACACAAATTCATTTGGTTATCCTCACTTGTGATCTGTAAGGAACTTAGTGACTCCAAATGTGATCCTTTCAATATTTTTGGCAGATTAGGTTCTATTAAATACAGATTCTTATGTTAATATTGTGCCTTCTGGAATGATAAATGTGCTAATAGCTTATTTGGCTGATTGGCAGAAATATGAAACAAAAGATGGCCCACTATGAATGAGTTAGAGATGCCTTATATTCTGTAGATTACTACTGATGAAGGGATTCAGAGTGTTAATGAAATGGAAATGCTGGAGTGGATTTGTCCCGTTAAACCTAAGCCCTCATAGTGGGATGATACCCAAAACGTACATGTGATTAACATCTTAAGTAACAGATTCATGAAGAAAGAACTGGCATGCTTGAAGAGCTCTGCTATTGCTTTTCTCTGTATGCCAAACCTTGTAGCAGTGTCTGCAATTACTCAGTTGGGATACTTAGAAAGATTGGGTTTGATTGAATCCCAGAGTAGCAGGGCTCAAATGCCAGCCACTGAATTGCTAAAATGAAGGTGCATGTCCTTACCATCATAGGTAACAGAAGTGAAACAATGGTCATAATGATATGACAACTGTACAGACATAGTGTTTTTATTAGCCATGGCATTCCCACAAGTGAAATAGACAGGAAGCCTACAGAGTTTTTACTAGATTTTTGTAATCACAAAATTTAAGGGCAGATGAACAAAAATCTACTTGAAATCATAGTAACAAGAAAAACAGATACTCAAAAACTTCTCAGATTTGAGCAAGCTTACAGACCTAGAAACCTTCGAATGAAGGGAAGGCCAGGTCTCTTTCATGAAGGACCCTTGTGTACCTCAAAAAAAAAAAATGATAGCATCAGTCTTTCTCCTATTCTTCACCAAAGGAACCTAAGGTGTTTTACAGGATAACTATACACTGGGTAAAGGGAAATGATCAGACGTATTGGGGACTGTTAGACACAGGTTATGAAATAATAGTGATTCCAGAGGATCGAGACATTATTGTGGCCATCCAGTAGGAACAGAAGCCTTTTGGAGTAAAAAGATTGATGGAGCTTTAGGAAGCTACCACTCATAGTAGGTCGTGGAGGAACTCAAACCCATCCCCTGTTCCAGCTTGTATAATTGGGATAGATATAGTGAGTACCTGGGAGAATCCACACATTGATTCCTTATTCAGTAACGTGGAGGCTATTATGCCTGGAAAAGCCAAATGGAAGTCATTACAGTTGGTTTTGCCTCGCAAAATAGTAGATAAAAAGTCACATCTGAGGAGGGAGTATAGAGATGAGTGCCACTCTCAAGAATTTGAGGAATGGCCTGGTGCGGTGGCTCACACCTGTAATCCCAGCACTCGGGAGGCAGAGGCAGGAGGATTGCTGAGTTCAAGGCTTGCCTGGGCGCCATAGTGAGCTCAGGGACAGCCTGGACTACAAAGTGAGACCCTGTCTCAAAAAGAAAAAAAAAATTTGAAGAATGTACCATATCTCCACTTAATTTTGACATTTGGCCCATGAAGATGGATAGATCTTGGACAGTGACGATAAATTACCATAAACTAAATCAAGTGTTGACTCTGATTGTAGCTGTTGTACCAGATGTGGTTTCTTTGCTTAAGAAGATGAACACATCTCCTAGTATTTGGTATGCAGGTATTGGCTTAGCAAATGTCTTCTTTTCTGTACCTATCCATAAAGCCCATCAGCAAGCAATCTGCTTTCATCTAGCAATGTCAGCAATACATCTACCCTGCCCTACACTAAGGTTATATTAACGCTCATGCTTCATGTCACAACTTAGTTCACAGAGATCTTGATCACCTTCCTTTCCCACAGGTTTTATACTGAATTGTGACACTAATGATATTATGCTGATTGAGTCAAGAGAGCAGGAGGAAGCAACCACTCTGAATTTGCCAGAAAAGCAATCTGAGAGCCAGAGGATAAGAAATAAATCCAACTAAAACTCAAGGTCCTTCTACCATAGTGACACTTCTAGAAGTCCACTGGTGGGACATGTAGAGTTATCCCTTCATAGAAGATAATTTATTACAAGTACTCACAAAAGTATTAAAATTAGAACATTGCTGACTACCTTACTTTGTAAAAATTGTCCCTCTGAAGAGGCATAGAAGTACTTTTCCTCCTCTTCTGGTGTTTCCACTAAAAAATCCTTGAATATTATGAAACCAATATAATTAGACTTTGAAAAGGGAGTTAAACAAATGACATGGTAATGAGTATCTTGGATTTTCCTTTTGCTTCTATTCCTGACTGGATACAGGGAAGTTAACAATACTGAAGCAAAAAGAATAGAGAAAAGTCCATGAATGGTTATCCTCTCTCTCTGTGTGTGTGTGTGTGTGTGTGTGTGTGTGTGTGTGTGTGTCTTTTTTGTGGTACTGGGGATCAAACTCGGGCCCTTGTGCATCCAAGGTGGTGCGGTACCACTTGGGCTAAATTCCCAGCCCTATCCTCTCTTTTTATGGTAAAAAGACAAGAAAAGAGATAACCTAACATGACATTAAAAAAAAAAAAAAACCTTAGGCAATACCCATTGAACTCTGGCCAAGCACCACAGAAAGTAGAATTTGATCTCTATTTCACTTTCACCAGCCAAAATCAAGCGGAATAGGTTTCACCCCTGGCCAGTTGTGATGATATGACCCATATTTCCACTAACACAGGACCAAAAGGCAGAGAGAGAAAAAGGAACTTTTGCCTTCTTTCCCCTGGTCAATGGAAGCCACATGGAGCCTTAAGCTCATGGTCAGGAGACATGAACCTTGTTCCTCATGGTAGGAAAAATCACTTTTTATCCAAGGTAATTTTCAGAAGAATAAGGGGGAAAAACCCCCACAATCAACAGATGCCAATCGCAATATAATTTTAAAATAAATTTTTAAAGAAGTCATTTTAAAAATTGTTTGACAGGGGATTACAAACATCCTTGTGATAACAAATAAATAAAAGCTTTCACCTAAAAAAAGACAAAAAGAAAAGCCTCAGAGAACTATGTGAAAAAGTAATATTCATGTTACTGAAATGCCAGAAGGAGAAGAAAATAAGTAGACTTAAAGAATGATTTGAAAAAAATCTCAGTTGAGAATGTCCATTTGACTAAAATCCCCAAACCAGTAGACTTAAGTAAAGCACCACCAAGGTGAAGAATTCCATGGCAAGACACACCTTACTCAAACTTTTGAAAGCTAAAGTAAGATGGAATTACGACAGCAACAAGAGAACATGACCTATTAACTGAAAGACACAAACTCCTCTCTGGCTATCGCACAGTGAAAGTAGGGTCACTGGCCTCTGACAGAGCACTGACACATTTATTGAAGGGGGTGCTTAATGAGAAGCCAATGAAGTGAAACCTTTAGTTGTACCTTTTCTCTTCCTGGGTTCCTTCCATGGGATCTACAGGCCTACCAATGTACACAGGTTTATTTTTGAACATCTTGTGCAAATATCATATTTAAACTGCAGGATTTTCAAACAGCTATCTCTTCTATTCTCTTCTCTTTTGCACTTTATACACAGACAGATGTTGGAGTGGCCAAAGGTTTTTGGAGAATGTGGACAAATAAAGCTTTGGCTTGACAGGATTTATTTATAATAATTAGAATCCCTTAGGGCAATAGTATCTGGAGAAACTTTAAAAAGGAAAGATGAAGAGTGTGAAGATACTCAGCTCTTGTATCTCAAATATAAATACAAAACCAGAGATTACAGTAGATATCATTAGAGAAAAATTTAATTTTTTTCTATTCCTTTTATATTAAAACTATATTGCAAAGTTATTGCTATAGGGAAGAACAATAAAATGTGTCTGTAACCAAAATTGTTAGGGAGATATATCAAACTACTAGTGATTAAATATTACAGTCTTTTATTCTGGAATTTTTCATGTGCATATTTGTTACATTTAAAAATCTGAAATTTGTTCCAGTTTCATATTTATTCTAATGTTTAATTTATTCAATGTTCATATTCCAATTCAGTTGTATAATCTCACTTGTCTCCATCAGAGGCAGTTTCTAGATTTCAGAGACCCCAAAACTTGACCCTCTCCAATACACGTGCAACATGTTCAATGGACAATATCTGTGACTAGACCTTTCTATGAACAACAAAAAATGAAGTCTATTAAATGTTAATCACAAAATTTACTTTTCTCTTTATTAAAATAATCTTCATGATAAATGTAAAAGACCCAAAATATGAAATAAGAAACAAAAGACATACCTTTTGTAATATGATTTGATGGTTTCATTGTAAAGATTTATCTGAATGACTTGTCCAAGTATGTTATAGAAGCTGAAGAATCAAAAGATGGGAAGCTGGTAAACTAGTTGTCTCAGAAAAAAAAAAAACTTGAATGTGTATTATTTGTAGAGTTTTGTTTTATAAATGCTCCCACCATGTCCAATTTCAAGTTACTGATCATTGATGAGCAGATTCCAAACTCCTGCGTACTTAGGCACCAGTTCTCAGTTTGCGCTGGCTCCAGCACCCCAGGGCTCCGGCCCTCAGTCCTAGGAACACACTTCTGTGAACTGGTACTCTGTGCTGATGAAGAGAACATTTACAGCTCATTTGTCTTCTGACCTTATGTTTCATTCCATCCCTTGGACGGCCATGCTCAGTGGCTGACTTTCAGTTCCTGTGTCTATACAGTAAAAGAGCATATTATGGGCTGGCGATTTAGCTGAGTGGTTCCGGCGCCTGCCTCACAAACACAGAGTCCTAAGTTAGATCCCCAGTACCAAAAAAAGTAAATCACTCTTGGCACAGACCTTGCAAAGGGCTCAGAGTGCTCTGTCCATGTGAAAGATCCGCACTGTAACACACGTTTTGCGTAAGCTGTGGGGCTGCACTATAACACTTACCTCATAAAGCCCAGAAAGCTCTGAGCATCACAATCAGGCATATTGTAACGCTCAGAGGACAAACTATCCCCTCAATATTTGAAGGAGAAAACAAGAATCAGTGATTCTGGATAACATCAGTCCAAAACTAAATGTGAAGTGAGCTGACATACATAAAGAATACAAGTATGCATGAGTAAGTATTTACAACTGACATTACAAATGACACAGGAAGCTCGTTTATCCTTCCTCGGTTGGTTCATTTTACTGCCTATGGAATGGCTCCTGCTCTCCACACCTGCTACCACCCTGCAGGGCGGGGCAGCCCAAAGTGGTGAAGTCAGCCCCTGACTCTGGCTTTCCTCGGTCTTGGCTTCCGGCTCCACCCCGCCCCCCTGCTTCCTGCATCACCCACATTTCCACCAGAAGTAGGAGGGATGCTTTCCTGGCATTTCTTCACTGAAATTATTAAGGAATTCTCTATTGCTTGAAATTTACAGATTCAACAGTTCATCATTATAGGAAAGCTTTGGTAAGGTACTCTTAAATCTCCTGCTTTATTGTTTTCCAAGCTCTCAACTATATATAACTTGGTATTGTACTTATGCAAAAATTCCTGTTACTTCTTCCAGAGGTGATAAGCAAATGGACATTGACATATAATGCTTTCTTTCTGTTGTTTTTGTTGTTGCTGTTTTTTGTTTTTGTTTTTTTAGTGATCAAACACCAATTCTACTAGTCAGTGAGGTACCATGTGATGCTTTAGGGTAGGTCTCTGTGTTTTATTGAGAAGTATTAGTACCTATTTACCCCTTAATCTTGTAAAACTCACTCGAGGTCCCATGTCTTTCTTCATGATGCACTTCTGAGACAAACTGATTAAAATCATCCACACCAGCACAGTCAGTTTTTTCCCTATTCTTCCCCAATCACTTAAATTAATGTGTAGAAGCAGCTCTAGTGTTGAATAAAATGAGGGTTTGAACACCTCTGCACAAAAAGTTATTAAAGAATAGATCATGTCTATCCATATTTCATCCCCAGTACCCAGGCACACCACTCAATAAATATTTGCTAAATGAGGGAATGGATGTTAAATAGGCCTGGCTGCTGACATGACTTATATCTTATACTCTAAAGCAATATTTAAAGATGACCTATATCAATGAACTCAAGGCTATGAAATGGTGATTAGCTACTAGGGCATATTATTTATATCTCTTATGACTGATGTCTTGCCTGCTTTCATCTATATAACAATTCATTTGTACGCAATCAGATGTTCTATAAATCTTTTTAGTTCTCAGACTTCAAGTAATGTATCAGATTCTTGCCCCTAACTTTAAATGTTTTTGGTATTTATCCTTGTGGAACTAGAATTCAAATGGTCTTTTAAGAAACATTTAACAACTCTAAGGAGGAAAATATGTTCTGTCATGTGAAGATCATTCTCAGAAACATACTAGCTAAAACCCATCTATCTTTTTTGTATAAAGAAATATAACAATCCATCAAACCCATCACATTTTATTATCTTTTAATGTAATAATTTGTTGCCTTTGAAAATTCATAGCTGACCACTGATACATGAAAATATTGTTTGTGATGGGGTTAACTTATGATCCCTTTTTACACTGACTTAAAATTTAAAAAAGTTATTTCAGAATAGAAAATTTGTATTCTCTCTGAGGAAACTGTTAATATCCCACCATTCAGTGAATAAGAAGGTGTTCTAGGGTAAGTGTTTGGTTTCTTCTTGTGAAAAGTGGAATTGGAGATGATGTAATGAATCTGATGTCTGTTTGTGATGTAGAGAAATCAGAAACTAGAGCTAACAGAAAGTGAATGTGTAAGAATGCACTGCATTTAGTTAAAGATACAAAACCACAACATGATGGAAAGCATATCAGATGCTTTGAGAAAAGTAACAATGGAAAAACAGGACCTGTGTTTATTGAATCAATTGATATTAATCACATACTCATATAATTATAGTATTACTTTAATTGACAAGACATAAACTTTAAGCTTTCAAATAGAATAAGATCACGGTCTTTAGAAAACTTCTGGGTGCAATATCTATTCCAAATGTAGGGAAAATGATAACAATTTGATAGAGGTTTTCCTTTCAGTCTGGCTAGAACAGCTCCCATTTCTTACATATAAGCACTATGAATCCCCCATTGATTTCTTCTCCATGATATCCTGCTCATATCCATGGTTTATGACATATACCTTGGTTTGCTGCTATTTGTCTGTCTATATTTTACTTTTAAGCAATGAATAATGAAAGTCTTTTAAAATATAGGGTATGCCCTGTAGCTCCAGCACTCGGGAGGCAGAGGCAGGAGGATTAATGAGTTTGAAGCTTGCCTGAACTACACGGTGAGACCCAGTCTCAAAAAAAGGTAGGGTAGGGAACAGATTCTAGCACTGTGCTTTGAACTGCAGGGTCTTGGCTCTCATTGACTATGTGATAGGTGAATCATGAAGATAGCACTTGGTGTCCCTTATTTGAATCAGGCCTGACTGTCACAGTGCAAAGCACCAGATGTAGTCAACTGCCAGCATCCTATTGACTCTAGATGTGATACAAATCATTTGTGAGACAGCATCCTGAGCAGAATGTGAGTTGCAGTATTACACAGTGAGACCCTCAGGGGTCTTGTTTCTCCTTTGTTTTGTGCTAGGGTGGTAGAAAAACCAATGGTCAGACACCCTTGCTGGTGCAAGACTGGACAAGATGAGAAGTCAGAAGGCACATCCCTGAGGGTCACTGAAAGACGCAAGTGAAAAAGGCTAATATCTGCAATTGTTTCCACACCCAGCCTGTCAGAGTCCAAGCCTCATAGCTCTGTGGGTGTCCGAATGTTTTCTAGTCTCTATGAAAAGTCATAAAAATGTGTTCTTTCCTTTACTACACTCTTTTAATTTGGAAATAAAATGTGAAAAGATACTACCTGGAACACAGTTGGACTTTTCAGTTACACATATCTAAATATGAATACATTGTAGATGATGCCAGTGGAAAGTTGAGACTGACACACCACAATTTAAAACAATGTGAAAGTGCCAGTTTAAGACCTCTGTGCGGAGAATTTAAACAGTTTGGACAAAAATGATCTTAAGGGATATAAAGACTGAAAGAAAAATATGAAATGGTAGAGAGATGAGGTTGGAATTCTGTTTTATGATATTATTTCTAGGAAACAGGGATATTTTCATGCCCAACTCTCAGTTTGGACCACCAGAGATGAGACAAGAAGTTTCTTTCTTCCCGACTTTAAATCTAGAAAGATGGACACTGCTTATGTCTCAGCCCTGGCAGCCTGGGGGTGGAGGAGCTGTGTGTCTGGCCACATGTGGCAAATCTAAGAGATCAAAGCTAAGAACATTACCCAATAGCAACATAAAGCAAAGTTGGTTTCATTGGTACCTTCTTGCACTCCACAGAGTCAGGAGGCTGCAAGGGTCACATGTGTCAGCAGTGTGTAAGGCGATGAGAAGTGGAATAACATGCACATATACACACAGTACTCTCGGAAAGAGTCGTGAGATTCAACTGAGCGAAACATGGCACCAGACACATAACATTCCAAGGAAGTAATTGCAGTGATCAGCAAGAAAGTCTTTCTGTGCATTTTCTGTTATTATAACAAAACACTTAAAGTTATACCCCATTTGAAGAAAAGAGACTTCTTACCTTATAATTCTGTATTTATGTATTACCTTATAATTCTGTATTTATGTATTAATTTCTGTATTACCTTATAATTTCTGTATTTATGCCAGAAGACTGGCATAAATGTCTCCTTTGCTCTACTGAGGACTTCGTGGTGTATGGTATCAACTCAGGAGTATATGTGAGAGACAGAGTAGACTTGCTGGGTGAGAATGTGAGAGGAATTCTGTGGTCATGTTCATTTTTTTTCTGTAAAAACCCAGTCTTTGAGGACTAGTTTACTCTGAAAGACCAGCCTTAATCCATTATGAACTTTATGCCCTAGTGACCTCATTATCTCTCACTAGAATCTTCCTCCTAAATCTGCCACCATCTCTCATTTCTCATAGCTGGGACAAAATACCTGGCATTCAAAGTTAAAGAAGGGAATTTTTATTTCAGTTCATAGTCTGTACAGGTTTCCATCCATAGTCGGCTGGCTCTGAGGCAGGGTGGCATGACCGAGGCACATCACAGAAAATAAATAGTTCATGGTGTGGCTGGTAGAAGGCAGTGAGCAGCAAGCAGCCAACCTGCCTTTTCCTTTCACCCCATTCAGGGTACCAACCTTTTAGGTGGTAAAACCAGCTTTGCCAGTTCTAATCAGCAAACTAATTCAGAACCACAAACTTTTCATCCTTGTATCATATGTTGTAGATCTATTCAACTCCTAAAAGCCTTGTGCACAAGTGCATGACACTTTGGAGGAACATTTGGATACAAACCATAAAATACCACCTGTCAATATTGTCACATTGAGGACCACGTTCTGTGTCACTGGAGAAATAGATCTTTTGGGGACACATGCAAACTACATAAGACAAATGATTCAATTTGGTAAGTGTCACGGTTTAAATCTAAAATGTTTTCAGTATATCACATGTGTTTGAAATGTAATTGCATCATGGAGTCTGTATTCATCAGTGGATTAATACATTCATGACTTCATGGCTGACTTCTGTTGGAGGGAGATCACTAAGGCTGTAAACTGGAAGGCTTTTTATTTATTTATTTATTTTTGAGACAGAATCTCACTTTGTAGTCCAGACTGGCCCTGAACTCACCATGTAGCTCAGGCAAGCCTTGAACTCAACAGTCCTCCTGCTCTGCCTCCTGAGTGCTGGGATGACAGACAAGAATCACCACCCCTAGCACTGTGGTACACGACTGAACTTGGGGATTGAATTTGGGACTTTGAGCTTGCCAGGCAGATGCTGGAGCCACTGAGCTAAATCTCTGGCCCTGGAAGGTGTATTTTTTATGCTGTATCCTAAACATCCCCTCCTTCTTCTGCTTTCTGACCTTCAAATTGTGAGTATAAGATAGTCTTTCATGACAAGGAATGCTGTTTAATATTTTAAAACTACTTTCTAGTGAAGAGAAAAAACAGGATACTGTTTCTTATGGATTTTCAAAGATAGAGAACTTCTGTTCTCTTTTAAATAATTTATTTGAAAATTTAATTTTCATGCAGGGAAATTCAGAAATTCTAGGTATGTAGTTCAAGCAGTTTTGACAATTTGAAGAAGAAAGAAAATATCTCTTTTATGTACTCTATACCCTATACCATTCCATTTTGGTTTTGTTGTTTCTTTTAGTTTCTTCCAGGAAGTTTATAGCAGTTGTCTTTGAAATCCAGATTTCTTTCAATATACACACTTTATGTGGGTGCAGGTGTTGGGTAGGGCTAGCGAATAGTTATGTGTACTGGCTAGGCTGTTAGTGGCTTATGTTATATTGAAACCTTTTTCCTTTATTACAAAAAAGAATTTCTCAATGAGAATTGGATATATAAGATTTTCTTTCATTAGGCAAAGAAACTAATGCTAAAAACAAATTTTGTGTTGTGAAAACTAAAAATAATGCTGATTTGTTTTAATGCTTTAACTTTACATTCCATAATAACTAATGGAAAACTATTGGTAATGTCTAGATAAGACCTGAAGTAGCTATTTTAAAGAAAATTATGCACCACTTATGGATGGGGACATATTCTAAGTGTATTCCTCAGAGAGGGCACTTGTCTAAGTCCTATAGAGGGCATCTGACAGAAGCTAAGATAGCTACTGTGTCATCAGATGACAAAATATCATACACACAGTCCAATATTAGCATAAAAGTGTCATGTCTTACATAAACAATGAAAAACTTAAACTTATCTCTGCAGTGTAACTTAAGGACACTTGTTGTTTTATTTATTTTCTATTTCTCCTCCAGAGACAAATGTAGAGATTGGAATGGAGACAGATGTCTTAGTAAACTATTTAACTAAAGTTTGGAGTAAATGTCAGCCTATGTGTGAAGAAACAATTCTACTGGGAAAGGATGTAATTTACCACAAAGGTCAACCAATATAAAGAGGAAAACTAGTTATGGAGTTCCCACTGCTGAACTTATGGGTATGTAAAGAGCAGCTTAGAATACAGAGGTATAAACATTAACAGACACTTTCAAAGTCACTTTCTCCACCTTTGTTGCCTCCAATGACAGACACATTACGTCCATTCTTCATTATAAAAAGGAACAAGTGTAGCCGAGCGTGGTGGCTCATGCCTGTAATCCCAGCACTCAGGAGGCAGAGACAGGAGGATTGCTGAGTTCAAGGCTTGCCTGGGCTACATAGTAAGGTTAGGGCCAGCCTAAACTACAAAGTGAGACCCTGTCTCAAAAAAAAAAAAAAAAAAAAAAAAAAAAAAAAAA
>PVIC010034967.1:0-19305 GCA_004025085.1 Thryonomys swinderianus | reverse complement strand
AAAAAAAAAAAAAAAAAAAAAAAAAAAAAAAATCTGCTTCTAAAGCAGAAACAAATTTGACGCTGCTATCTATATAAACCCAACTTCATTCATTTTTCTTTATGACATCATTTCTTTAAATACTTGTTGAGTTTTCCTTTCTCTAATACTCTACTTCCTGACTACCTTTCAATTGTCTTCAATTTGGCTTTCAAATCACTCCAACTAGGGTAATAGCTATTGTCAAAGTTGGCAATTACTTTATGTTTTTACAATTTTTATTGTGATATAGGTACATTTTATATACACATCATGATCACACTCAACATTGAGAATTTGTACCAGTACATGACACAACTTAATTTTCATTTTTTTCCATTCCCCTACCCACCTTATAATGCCCTGCCCCCTAGTTATATGAATTTGTTTCCCCTTTTTTCCATCACTATTTTTTCTTCAGCCTTGTTATTTGCCCCTACCCCACACTTCCCTTAGGATATTTTTCTATTTTATAGTGTCTACCATACAATCTAGGGCTTACTTGCCTTGTCAGTTTCTCATAGCAGAGAAAAGATATGATATTTACACATCTGTGACCTATTTATTTCATTTATGAGTATGTTCTCAAGGTCCACCCATTTGAATATGAATGACACAAACTTATCATTATGGTAGAGTAATACTCAGTTTTATAGAAAAAACACATCTTCTTTATCCAGTCTAGAGATGATGGGCATTTGGGTTGTTTCCAAGATTTAGCTATCACAAACTGAGCTGCTATAAACATGGGTGCACATATGTCACTGTGATATGAATCTTTTAATTCTTTCATGTATGTTCATAACAGAGGAATAGCAGGGTCAAATGGGACCTCTAATTCTAGGTTTTTGAGGAATATCCCCACTGATCTCCATAGTGGTTGTACCAGTCTACACTCCCACCCACAGTGGAGAAAGTTTCCTTTCTCCCCTCAGTCTCACACACATTCGTTGGTGGTTAACTTCAAGATAGCAGCCATTCTTTGTGGAGTGAGATGAAATATCACAGTTGTTTTCATTTGCGCCTCTCTGACCAGTGATGCTGAACATTTCTTCATGTTTCTCAGCTGCTTTTACTTCTTCATTTGCAAAGTGTCTGTTCATTTCAGATACCCATTTTCTAATTGAGTGTTTAAATTTGGCAGGGGGTGATTTTTTAAGCTCTTTATATATTCTAGATAGCAGCACTTTATATGAGGTACAGCTGGTAAAAATTACTTTAAACACAATGTTAAATCCCAAGCATCCTTGCCTATTAATAATATTTGCTACATAAACTCCTTCTAATACATCTTCCTCATCTGGTATCCAAGACATCCATGGGTAATTAGTTTTTCACCTACTACACTGCTTACTATGTTTTCCTTGCTAGATCTTTATCTTTTATTTTGAGCTCTTAATGTTGTTTAGGAATGGTCCAAGACAGTCTTTGATCATTCTCTTTTCTTTTTGAATCAGTCTTGTTTCATGGCTTTAAAAATAACATTGATATGATACTTATATGACTGATTAGCCAAAGACTTTTGTTTACCATCCCAGAACTCCTTCAGTTATGGAAGTCTACTCTGCAGGTCTTCACCAGTGGTGATTTTTCTCTCTTCCAGGTGAAATCCTATAAGAACTAACAAAAGGCCTTTCAGCTTTGATACATGGTGACAGTGAAAGACTATTGTGACACAATGGAGTCCTGAGATGGAACCAAGTTGTTTTCTAAGTCAAGTGCTTGTAATTGTGCTGCTCTGGGAAGTGTTTAGACACATATACTCATGAGCAAGAGATGAATCCTTTATGCTTTAAGTGTGGGTTGGCAAACTTCTCTTATAAAACAGCAATTAGTTTTAAAGCTTACAGAAAATATGGGCTCAATTTCAACTACTCAATTCTACCATTATACTAAGAAGGAAAGCATACACAAAATGCAAATGAATGCAGATAGCCATAACTTAATAAAGTATCATTTACTAAAACAGGTTGTGGGCTGGATTTGACATCTGATCTTTGTCAACCAACCACTGTCTCAGGTCGCTGAGAAGGTAATGTTTCCATATTATCACAGTATATAGCCCGGTCTATAAGGAAAAAGGCAGTTTTCAATTTTTGCTTCCGTTGCATACCTCCACACACAAGGAAGTCAAAGAAAATTTGACTGGATGCTCAGGATCTATTTCTTGATGATCCATTTTTTACTGATCACATCTAGATTTCATGAGTTACTGTCTTAATTACTTTCCTCATGCCAAGGACAGAATGTCTGTCCCCTACAATTTAAAGGAGAAATTTATTTTTATTTCCGTTCCTGGTGAGCAGGCTCAGATGCAGAGTGCCTTGGAGGAAGGCCTGCTGTGGAGGAGAGCTACTTTCCTTACACTTTGCAAGAAGCAGAAGCAGAAGGGAGGAAAGGTGTGGATATGGAATATGTGCTACAGCCTTCACCCTTCCGGTTCAAATAAGTGTTCATGATGCTCCGCCATCATTTCAAAATTAGAGATCATATTAGGAAACACTAACTTATTTCTAAACCACAAATTTGGAAACACTGCCTTCATCTTGGGCAATTGCATTAAGAAACCATGTTAGTTTATTTCTGTACACTTATTAAGAGAATATATGGCCACTATGATTTCTCCAGTAGTTATTTTCTTGATTTCATTGCTATTTAAGTCATACTATGAAAAAGTGAAATAGTTATCCAATTTAATAAAGAGAATGATATGGGAGCTTGTTTGTGTTTACCTCATTTAAAATGCATTTACCTAGAGACTTTCACTCAGGAAACTTTAACACACAATGTATTTGCAAAACTCATGATATTGGAACAGAATTAACAAACTAGGGTTTCTAAAGGTCTACATGGTTTGTTTCCAGACTAAATTTTTTCTTACTTTGTAACAGTTGTTGTTTTTGCTGTCTTCTTATAAATGGTTCCAATAATGGCAAGGTTTTTCAGTTTAATGCATTTAGACATATCACAAGATATTGGAGCAGTTACTTTCCCATTAATGAAGGAAAAGTAAGAGAAAGAAAGTGCAGAGAGAAAGTGTGCACACATAAAGTGAGAAAGGCTGAAGATGTACGGTGTGAAACCTCCAGTTTGGGTGTATACAATACCTTGAAGGTCACTTTCAGACTACGAGCTAATAGAAAAAGGCACATGTCTGCACTTCACAGTGATTTACATGAACCACCTCATGGGATTCTCCTCCTCAAACCTGTCCAATATTACTCCCTCAGTATCATGGTATGACAATCTTAGCTCTATCCCCGTTTTGAGTCAAGTGTTTAATGCACAACTTTCACAACCTCTCTACAGAGTTCATTCAGAGTTTGAGAAACACTGACAAGAATTGCAAATAGTGAAGCTAGAATTCCAATTCCATTTTCCTTATATCCACATTAAAAATTCAGGCTGACTGAGAACGTTAGGCAGAAAATAATATTGAAATAATTTATAGTGTACTCACTTGAGCATTAACATTGGGCGTGACATTAATTAACCTTGCATATTGCTTCTTCCCTTCAAATGACAGAAGTTTTTTTCCCGAGGTTCAGCACTTACTGCAGGATTCTACTCTACGTAAACATATTCTCTAGTAATTAATTTTTTTGCCGTTTTGCTACATATTTAAGTAGTTTCAAAGTTTTGTCTGGTTGCAGTATTGGAGATAAATAAGAAATGTGGCTCATGTTGAGTCCAGGGAAGCAACAACTGCCATTGCCATGATGACTTACACCGAGGAGGCTTTTGGGAGCTGAAGCTTTGAGATTTTATGGTCTCACCTATTCCCTCATTGCACATACTGAATTCATTAGCACATAGATTTAGGAGCCTGGCTAATCATCGAACAAAACGCTGTATCTAGATGAACTGTGGTCAAGTAAAATCTGCTATCAGACCAGTTTTATTCTTTTCTTTGTATTACTTATTAAATTATAATAATTCTTTATTTCTTTCAAAGGAGAAAGCGGACATGAACTTTTTAAAATATAGAAACGTGTAAGGTTATGACTCTCAAGCTATTTAAGCAGAATTTGTGAATTTAAGTGTATTACATTTGGTAACTATAAATCAAAGAATCAGACAAAATTAATTGGCATTTCTATACTGTTTGTATCATGTTAGAAGATTTTAAATTCTTTTTATTAAAAAGGAAAAGTTTCAGTCTTGCTTTAGTTTGTAAACTAAAGACCTCAAGACCATGTGGGTAACCCTTGTATTTATTTCTTAATTCAGTATTTGTTAGGTGCTACTATTTGCTGAGTGTCCCTATTTGGTGTTTTAGATCTTTCAACAATGAAAAATAATTTAAAAATAGTGTCTCTGCTCCCAAACAGTTTGAAATTCTCTGCTTTCAATCAATTTAGATGAAAAACAGTAGACACAGAATTACCTAAGGGGGAAAAGCTCACAACTTGGAATAATTTTTTTTTTTTTTTTTTTTTTTTTTTGCTTTTGAGACAGGGTCTCACGTTGTAGTTCAGGCTGGCCCTGAGCTCACTATGGTGCCCAGGCAAGCCACCGCGAACTCAGCAATCCTCCTGTCTCTGCCTCCCGAGTGCTGGGATTACAGGCGTGAGCCACCACGTCTGGCATTGTTGTATGCGGGGTTGACTGTTGGTGGGCGTGTCTCCACGCCCAGCATTCTATGTGGTGACCGGGGATCGAACTCAGGACCTTGCGCTTGCGAGGCAGGTGCCGGAACCACTGAGCTAACCCTCCGGCCCTGGAATAATCTTGATAACATACTGGATCCACTTCACCATCAAAGACCAGAGACCAGCACTGGGAGCTCTCAAGGCGCTGAGTCCACACAGTTCGCAGCTAAGGAAGAGAAAATGAAGGCACAGGGTCAGGTAAAAAGCAACCATGTGTCAGACCGGACTGGCACAGCAGACGGGGTGGGGGGGGGCATTGGGAGGGACAGATACAAAGGAAGATGGTGAACAAGGAGTAATGACACAAGTACAAGTAGAAGGAAAGAATGCATTTATGAAGGAAGCAGAAGTATGTTCGGGTAGAGTGAAAGAAGCACTTCCAGCATGTAAACAAATGAAGGACTGATGTCCCTGAGAGCTGAACTGAAAAATCTTCACCAAAAGTAAAATTAAAAAATGCACCAATTGCTGCAGGAACTAATCATACAATGAATCAATTATTTGCTGTTAATGCTGTGAGTTGGTATGTTTTCACAAGGTAGTGTGAGGACAGGATCAGGAATCCGGAGCTATAACTCCCTTTTATCAGCAGGAGTCAGACATCCATGTCACAGCTTTTACGTGTCTCATTTTTTCTCCTCCATAGATGATCACACAAAAGAAAATTGGGGCACAGAGTGCTCTTAGATTTACAGGAAGTGGTAACACACAGACATGGCACAACAGGGAACAGGAAAAGACAAGGAAAAATACTCCAAGAAGGACTTAGTGCACAGGGCACGCAGGGAAACACAGAGAAAATTAGTGAGATAACTTCATGCATAAAGCTAGTTTTAAACCCACGTAACAGGCCTTTTAAATAAAAGGAAAGCCATTAAAAAACATAAAGAAATAAAGTGCCTGTTTTGCCAACTGCAGTTTTTCAGTTTGGCTTGACAAGGAAAGGAAACTGGCAGAGAGATAAAGCTAATCAGCATTCAAAGAGTGAGAAGGAGATGTGTATCTTCTGGTTGAGCACTATTTAAATTTTCTTGTCAGCATCTGCATGTCTGTAATTTAGAGTGCTGTTATAGTTGGATCTTGAATTTCACTTGAAAGATCCATATCCTGAATGGTTGGCCAACATCCTGTGGCACAAATGGGCCACGGTTGAAGCTAGAGAAGGGGCCGCCTAGTGGAAGGAAGTTGTCCTTGGGAGACTGTTGATGAAACCATATTGGACTCCAGTTCCTTCCTCTCTTTTTTTTTAAATCAATTTTTATCTTTATTGGTACATTGTATATACACATCATGATCACACTCAATATTGGGAATTTGTGCCAGTATATGATACAATTTAATTCTCATTTTCTCTTGTTCCTCTACTGAACCCACAACCTCCCACCCCCTAAATACATGAGCATCGTTTCCTTTTTATTACCATCACATTTTTTCTTTACCCCTCATTACTCACTCCATACATTTCTCTCTGAATATTTTCTATTTCACAATGTCCTTCATACATTCAAGAACTCATTAACATCTTTTTCATACAAGAGAAAAGATATGATATTTACACATCTGTGACCTATTTATTCACTGAGTACATTCTGAAGGTATGTCCATTTGAGTATAAATGACTCAAACTTATCATTCTTTAAAGCAGAATAATATTCCATTTTATTGAAAAACCACATCTTTTTTAGTGTAAGGTGATGCTGTCCTCTGCTATATCCTTTCCACCATGATGTACTTTGTTCTCATAGGCCAAAAGTAGCATTGCCAAAAGAATGTCACCATCAACACAACAACAATAACAACAACAACAAAAACATGAGCCAAAATAAACATTTCTTTTATGATAAGCTGTTTTAACTAAAATATTTGTCAGTGGGACAGAAGATTAATTAATGCAGGTGGGATCTCACTTAGGTAGCTCCACTGTTATTTCTTCTAGTAGAGCACAGACCTGTGACACCCATCACCAGCCAATCATGGCTCTTTTTTATTTCGTTTTGGTCCATCTCAAAATGGGCAGATGCTACAATGCAAAGAAACTTGAAAATCATTTTCTACTCTTACTTTTGAAATTTAAACTGGTAGCACGTGTGGGACAGAATCCATACATGGGAGAATGGACTGCAAACTTAAGGAACAGAAAAAAACAAAAGATGAGACCTACTATAGCATCTTCCCCATTTGCCATAGGAGTCCACCAGTAGGACTCTGAGGAATCTGCCTTTGAAGACTGATGGCGCACATTGAAGAAAGAGAGTACAGGAAACAGATGGCAAGGTCATTTAGTGAGGGCCTGTTGGATTTAGATGAGGGCAAGGTACATAAGGGATTCGACCTCATGGTATGAAAACAGAGTGAAGTGGAAAAACATAAGAACTACTTAGAAATAAAACTGTTAAAATCAAAGAAATTAGACAGTGTGTACAAGAAAATGATAAAGAAAATGGAAATACTCATTTTTAATAGGAAGGAGTAAAACATGAGGTCACTTGATAAGATGGGGCTGATTATAGAATGCCACAGAGTCTCCTCATATACACATTCTTGTGGGTTGGGGAACTTCCTTTATCAACATTTTGAGGATGGCCAGAAGTATCAGTCCTTATTTAAATAACCTAGAAAACTAGACAGCCACAGAGCAGCTAGTATAAGTCAGAAGGACAAGAGAAATATACGCATTCAAAAGGTCCATGAATATCTTTTTTCCTGTAACTGCGAGTTAAACTCAGGACCTCATGCTTGCAAGGCAGGTTTCATACCACTGAGCTAAATCCTCGTCCCTGCCCGTGACTAATTTTCTGATTTTACTTTGTTATCAGTCCACAGAATAAAAGAACAGAAACAAATGGGAAAGGTAACAACCTTTGTTTAAGAAGCACATGTGAAGCTTAGATATCAGTGCACAAAATTTATTTTTATCTTGTGAACCAACTGTTCAAGAGACACAGGAAGCCGAATGGGCCTGTACCCATAGACAGTCTCATATATAGATGATTGGGCTTCTGAAGGCTGATAATAACAGGTGCAGAGTGTGGTGCCCTGATTCTGATCATCCCTAAGGGACACACACTATAACGGGTCTACTTAGGGTGGAAAATGAATACATTCATTTGAACGCTATTTGCTGAAGCAAGGTCACCAAGGCAGAAAAGCAATTTCAGATGCACAACAGTTAAACAGAGACATTTAGTCCTTGGTTGTCTGTAAATTAAGGTATTAAATTTGTAAGATACTGTGTTTAATTCACAGCTTTAATATAATTGTGTTTACTCAATCAGAGTTGTTGGACATTGTAATTTCTGAGTTCTAATCTGTTTTTTTTTTTTTAAAGGCAGAGCAAGCATTGATTGTCCTCATTAAAGTTTGAACAGCAGCTATAAAAGCAGCATGATGGAGCTGAACATCCGCTTGAGAAGGAAGAAGATGGAAAATGATGGAATCAGGCAACAGAATAGGAAGGAAACCCCAATCATCCACCTGTTTAAGCTACTCTCTGGGTTGTGAGATGTGGGGCTCCAGAGACATGTGCAAAAGGCAACCATGACACAGTGAGGTGTGACCAAGTTCCCAACCACTAAAAGATTTTTCTAAGTACCCCGTGAGCAGCATAGGAGTTTGCAAGCAGATTATAGGACAAAAACACACCCAAAGTTTAGAAAATTTTAAAAAATAATAATAATAAGGAGCAATCAACAAATAACAGGAGCTGGAATGTACTCTGAGGACTGTGAAATTTTTATGTGAATGTTTTTCCCTTTATCTTTATTTTAAAATACTCTTTTGAAAAATGGCCTGGCAATGTTCATCTTAAACAAAACCAAACTTTCAAATAGGAAGTGAAATAATAACTGTCTTGCCTGACTGTGTTTCTCTGCAATTAGACATACTATGTCAGTCAATGGCCTGGGATGAATGGAATATTATAGCTCTTAATAACTTTAGAATCTTATGGACAGTTAACAGCCTTTGGAAAGAAATACTTCTAGGACTTCAAATTCCAGCTGAACTCTGCACGCTATCAGGGCAGGAGAACTTAGACCAGATGAGTCCCTTTCACAAGCACATGTCATGCTGTGTGGATCCGGCTGTGGAAGCAGTTTGCCAATCTTATCTTCAGAAACACATAGTCAGTGTTCAGCCAATAATGAATGTCAAAATACTACTTAGCTTCCCTTTGGGTGATTCAAAGGGCTCTAGGCAGAAAATAGGCATAATAACCTTTCTGGTATGTTTCCCATTAATTGTCCTTCAAACTGAGAGAAGTATTTTCAGAAGATTATTTGCTCTTGTCGAAAGTTCAGGGAGCAGTAAACAGTGTGAAAACCACAGAGCTGGACAAAATCATTCTAAGTGACATACTGCACAGATGACATTGAAAGTGCAGTCTTGACACTGGTGTGTGTGTGAAAAGCACCTGCCTATCACCGTGTTGTAGAAGATTGCTGCTAGGGCACTCGATCACCTATGTGCTCAATGAAGATTTATATGTAATGAGTTTCATGTTCCCTCCTTTTCTCTCTAACTAATCAATCTTCTGGCCTGAATTTAAAGCCAGAAGAAAAAAAAATCCCAAAGCCCAGGGTCAGAGAAATGAGGGTATGCAATGAGATAGTCTGTACTGATATATGCAAAGAGTGCTAAGAAAGGACACTATGTGAAAAAGAGAAATGACAAAAATAACTCCCAACTGTTTCCCTACCGATCCCACCCCTCTTGTAGGTGATGCATGTTAGTAAACAGGCACTTATGATATGATATCTCATCAAGAAGTAGATGTGGCAGGGCGTGGTGGCTCACGCCTGTAATCCCAGCATTCGGGAGGCAGAGACAGGAGGATTGCTGAGTTCGAGGCTTGCCTGGGCTCCATGGTGAGCTCAGGGCCAGCCTGAACTACAAAGCGAGACCCTGTCTCAAAAAAAAAAAAAAAAAAAAAAAAAAAAAAAAAAAAAAAAAAAAAAAGTAGATGTGAACTCCGGAGACAAAAGTTTGCACCCGACAAAGTAAGGGTGAGTCCCAAGCAGTAGCCAACTTCAGTGCAGTAAGCATGGTGAAATGGCGACTTCGGAAGACAGAGTGGAACAGAACTGAAGCAATGAAATAACAGTGCAGCTAACTCTTGAAGTTATTTCCCAAACTTTTGTACTTTTTCGCAGGAGTAATTTTAAGAAAGCTGATAGTGGGGGGAAAAATAGTTACTCCGGAGAACACATTTCAAAGTATTTTCTTATACATTTCATTACCACACTTTATTACTGGGCTTTTTCAGGTTTTTATTGATTTTAATGAGGTTTGTTTTTATTATAATCATTTTAAAAATTGTAACCAACCTTAAATCTATTTGAGAATCAAAAAGGCATAAATTAATATTAAATTATTCAATATTCTCTCATTTTAGCATTCTCTAGTTTTTTTAAGTTATGGAAAACAGATTAAATATACATAGATATTTACTGTATTTCTGATATATATTTTATATATCTATATCATCTACATTTATATCAAATATAAATAAATATAATCTATGAGTAGAAACTAATGGTTAAATGAGTCATTTAAAAAAAATTTCATGAGTAATGGATTTAAAGTTATTGGCTGCCTTCACACAACACCAGCTCTGAAGCACTATGTATGATGAATCTTGTAAAAAAAAAATGAAAAAGGTTTTTACAATGATTCAGATTCTTAGAGCATCAGGCACAATAATGTGAAAATTTTAAAATCAAAGGAACAGAAAATCTTAAGACAGTATTTGCCTTTGTGTCAATGAACTAAAAACTATGGATGCTAAAAAATTCACTGACTTTATATATTCTTCAGAAGCTTTTGGGGAAAAATACTTTCATTAATGAAGAAATTATATAGAAGAGACTCTGTTTTACTTCTCCAAAGCAGTTACATCAGTTAGGAAAAGACAGAACAACTTGTGAAAATAGTTACTACAGAACAGCTAACTCTGAGAAAGCTCACATGTAAAGCAAGCACTCCTGAGGTGCTTCCAGTGCATTTATTCACATCCTCTCACTGCCTGGGGACAGACTGAGAGGTCATGTGGTTTGGTCTTCCCAAATCGTTTAGCTCCTCAAGGCAAACCCAGCCTTCAGACATGCCACATACCTGATTCTCAGTTTACTTTCATCATGAAAAGAAATGAGCAGAAATAGACAGATGAAAAATGGATACCTACAGCCATTGTCCTTTCCTAAAAAAATCATGAATGGGAAATGTTTTGAAGGAAAACAGTGAAGTTATCATGAATGATGTGTATATTTTTGTGGTACCTAATTTTATGCATCAATATTTGTCAAATTCTTCATGTTTTAAAACACAGTGATAGCTGTTTGGGAAAATACAAGAAATCTGCTTGATTGATTTCTCTCCATGCACATCCTTCAGCAGATTCCTAATGTTTCAAGAAAATTAATCCTTAGTTTTACCTCTAGGATTTCATTATTGAGTTGTATTTTCTGCCTGTCCTCTGGTAACCTGAGCTCAGGCCAATCCGAAATATTCACAGCCCCCTCCCCTGTCCTGAAGAATTTCCATTTGCTCTTTCCTTTGGCAGAAATTAGCTTCCATAAAATGTCTCTTCCTCTTTTTGACTTGTATATAAAAAATCTTACAAAATTCAACTTAAATGTATTTGGTGCAGTTTTGCCTAAGTCTAAGCTAATCATTCCTCCCTTTCCTTTTCATAGCCTCTCACATTAACGTTTTTAGTTTAATTTCTCCATAACGAAAATTTAAGCTTTGTTCAAGCATGTAATATGTGACATATTTCTTTTACTCACAATTAATCCTGACAAGAGATATATACAGATATATTAATAAATGAAAAACAGACTGTAAATTGCCAATGTATGGAAGACATAATAATTATCAAATTTAAGTAAAAAAGGAAATCAGAAGACCAAGTAACAGTTCTGATTTATTCTTAACATCACCTTCCCCACTTCACAAACCATTTGAAGCATCTTATGAAAATATTTAATAAACAAATACATATAAATTAAGCGAGTCATTACAAAGGGGAAGCAATCAGCTTAGAGATCAAATAAGCACAGGAAAAAAAAAAAGCATCCCGTATCATATTACAAAGGAGTAAGGGATGACTGTTCGCAAATAAAGTTCCTAGTGACCAAAGCATGATGTATGACCAGATTCTCAGAGACCATAATATGAAACCACATTAGTTTTCAGTAGAAGCCCAACTGGTCTTGATTGTTAAACCCAAGGGAAATTTCCTCCTTCATTTCTCATAAAGACAACTATGTGTGAGAAAGAGTTCACTGTTTTCTCATGTTTCCCTTTGACTGCCTACAATAATGTATTTCAAATAGTTGTTTCAAATAAAGTCTTTCACTGTAGGTCAATGACCTAGCACTAAAGCATAGTTCAATAAAGCTAAGAAGGGTCAAAATAATACTAACCAACACAGTATATAGAAATTTGATGATCATACTGGATCCAAAGGTAATAGGACACCCGGCAGAGTACATGCTGCATAGACCTCAAGAAATTCTCCATAAATATTGTACTTCAAATGGGCATTTAATACAAACTGACAGTAGGAGTTTCAAGTTTATTCTATTTGGAAGAATCTAGAAAATAGAATTTATCTTTTCTAATTAAAGAACACTTCTATCTGCTATCAGCCAATTCAGAATGATTAAGTAGTAAAGGAGATGTCTAGTGTTTTTTGCCTAAAGGTGCAGCATACACAACAAACATTCTACAGAGGTACATATGGTGACATTTTTAATTTTTTCTTCTTGGAAAATTTTTTACTGGGTCTACATCAGCAGATGATCCATTAAAAAATTACAAATGTTCTAGGACAAAATATTACCAGTGATCCTACTCTAGTAAGATTTTATGAAATGAGATTAGCAATAAACAATAATAGTAAAATATCTGTATACCCATGCTCACGGTAGAATTGTGCACCCTAGGAAAGATAAAAACCAGTGCCAAGGAACAGATGGGCAGATAAGTAAGTTGTGTCATGTTTCACACAAGGAAATGTTTTTTCTAATTTAAATAAGCCTAGATAGTATTAAAGTGAGTGAAATAAGTAAGCAACAGAATGAAATATCCCATGTGATCTCACATACGTGAAATCTTACAAAGGTGAATTCACTGAAGCAGGCACCTGAGTGGTGCATTTTGCAGTGAGAGGAGTTGGCAGAATGCAACCTGATTACCGAAGGTTTAAAGGTCTAGTTTGGTAGAACAAATAAGCTCTAGAGATTTAAAGCACAGCACGGAGCCACGCTACTAGTGTACTGTAAATATGAACATGAGGCAATCTCGTGTACCCAGCACACACATGCACACTCACATCCCTACACATACAAAGTACATACACGATGTTAAGCAAGTGAAAAAGTGTATATCATTAACTACTTTGAATGTAATGTTCAACTGACCCTGTAAAACAAATAATACTGTATACTTTCAATAGATACAATTTCAGAAATTAAATTTTTCCAAAGGGTAAACCCATATTAAATTCTAAGTCAACCCTTCAGCTCCTCAACATGAAGAATGAATGCCAAAGGTGCAGAGAAACAAGAATATTTATGCATTTTTGGTAAAACTGTAAAATTGTGTATTGAAAAGTGATCTGGCACTTTTTTTAAGACCTTAAATATAAGGATATCACAATTAATCTGTATGCTTACCCAATGCTTTTTCTCATGAGTTTTCAAATCAGCATTACTCATGGTAGTTAAAAAGCAGAAGTAACATTTTAAAAGTGGTATATCCATACATTAGAAAAGTACTGATTAATGAAAAATTAGCTCATAAAAATGCTTGAAAACCATTATTTTAAGTGAACAAAGGCAAACTTGAAGGTCACATGATGCATGATTACACTCACGTGAAATGTACAAACAAGCAAACCTATAAAAACAGTAAGTAGGCTAGTAATTTCTTACTTGGGAATGTGTTTCAGAAAGATTATTAACAATGGGGCCAGAGATTTAGTTCAGTGGTTCCGGCACCTGCCTCGCAAGTACAAGGTCCTGAGTTCGATCCCAGTAACCACATACAATGCTGGGCATGGTGATTCACGCCCACCAGCAATCAATACCACATACCACAGTGCCTGGCGCGGTGGCTCATGCCTATCACCCCAGCACTCAGGAGGCAGGAGGATTGCTCAGTTCAAGGCTTGCCTGGGCTACATAGTGAGCTCAGGGCCAGCCTGAACTGCAAAGTGAGACCCTGTCTCAAAAAAAAAAAAAAAGATTATTAACAATGAACTTTTAAGAAATATTTCCTCAAGGTGAAACTAAACTCCAATGGCTTCACATACCTTAGTAAATATACTAGGATTCATTGAGTTGTGCAATTTAAGTAGATAAACTGAATAACATGCATATAACATATAGCTCAATAAAATTTATTTAAAAAAAAAATAAACACTAAGCAGAGAAATTTTCTGACCAAGAACTAGTTAGACGAGGTACTTGCCAGCAGACCTGTACTCTGAGAGACACTAAGAGATCCCAACCTGGAGGGCTGTGTTAGGAGACGAGTGCCAAGGACCCGTGAAGAGTTCAACGACAGCGGGAAGAGTGGGTGGAGGCACACAAGCACAAGAGCTCGTGAAAGAAGATACACTGGTTCAAAATATATAAAACTGTCGCAGAGCATGGAGAATTGGGCAGTTATATCATAATTCTTACATAATTTTGAAATTAATACAAAATGAAATATAAACTGGAACAAGTAAAGAATGTGTACCCTAAACTAGTACAATCACTAAAAATGTAGAGATTTATTGCTTAAAAATCAATATAGAAATGAAATAGAGTGCTGAGGTAAACATTTGATTAAAAAGAAATCAAGAAAGGAGGAGAAAACTGCAATCACTGCAAAGAAAGCAAAAACAAAATGGAAGATAATTAACTTAAAGCCAATGTCAGCAATTAATAGAAATAACCAGAAATGCAAATAATAATCAAGAAATGATTGGAATGATCTAAGAAACTTGACCAACTCCATGATTTTATAAATGATTGCTTAAATATAATGACGTGTATATTTAAAATTAAAAAAATAAAAAAAAAGATAGGGGCTGGGGATTTAGTTCAGTGGTTCCAGGGTCTGCCCGGCAAGCACAAGGTCCCAAATTTGAGCCCTAGTAACCACATATCACAATGCTGGGTGTGGTGGCTCACATCTGTAATCCCAGCACTCAGAAGGCAGGGGCAGGAGGATTACTGTGAGTTTGAGGCTTGCCTGGGCTACATAAGTAAGATCAGAGCTACCCTGAACTACAAAGCAAGACCCTGTCTCAAAAAAAAAAAAAAAAAAAAGCCTTGGCATTATTAATGTCAGAAAAAATCCATTTTAAAATAATGAATGTTACTAGAAACATGGACACATCATACTGTAAAAGTGTAATTTTCTGATAGTCTAACCTTAAATGAATACGTCTTATGTGTGTGCACCTAATAACTTTGAAGATGTGAAAAAATGATAGCACTAAAGAAATATATCCATGGTTACTTTGGAGATTTTTAAAATTCTGTTCTCTCAGTAATAAAAGAAATGTACATAAATTTACAGGGTATATAAACAATTCCAACAAATGACTTGAATTAGCAGGCATTTGCAAAACACTATAAATGTGGTGACTTAAAGTATGAGCTTTTTAAGATTATATGGAATATCTCTCTCCCAAAGAAAAATATGTATTGTTAAAAAATTTCAAGGGTGCTGGGTGTGGTGGCTCACGCCTGTAATCCCAGCACTCGGGAGGCAGAGACAGGAGGATTGCTGAGTTTGAGGCTTGCCTGGGCTACATAGCGAGCTCAGGGCCAGCCTGAACTACAAAGCGAGACCCTGTCTCAAAAAAACAAAACAAAAAACAAAACAAAACAAAAAATTTCAAGGGCTTCCAATCCTACTATATGTTTGCTGATCACAATAGAAGAAATTACAAATTAACAACCAAAGACACAAAGTTTTCACACATTTTTGAAATTAAAACATTATATTCCTAATACTGTGTCTTAAAAGATATTAAAGTGGAAATTAGGAATCATTTTGAACTGAAGGAAAGTGAAAATGCAACTGATCAGGAAGAGTTGACAGCAGATGTAGAACTACTTTACCATTGGGAAAAATATTATTAACCTTGTTCACGTGTACTAGTAATTATGCTAATGACAGCATTAACCAAAGGAAAGATAGAGAGGAAACTTGGGGGAAAATAACAGGACATGTCTATCTTTCTAAATTATCTGTGAAAATAAAGTCAAATAAAATCTCCTGGAGTCTGTCATTTTCAGAACCACAGAGGATGGCTGACCATAGAGTCAATCACTTATCATCTACATAACAATAGACAATAACTTTATGAAGCCAATAAATGGAGCCAGTTTCTTCTGAGAATAATGTACTATATATATATCTATGGTCTTCATAATATAAAATGATTTCTAGAGTGGTATTCCATCATTTTTCATATATATGATGAACATAAACCTATATGAATATATCCACCAGCACATATATTTATATACTCACTAAAGGACTCAAGTATATCAATTAATAAACAACTCACAGGTTAATAATATAAGACAAACAACCCACTGTAATAGAAAAATTCTTGAAGAAACATTTCACAAAAGAAGATACCCATAAGGCTAATTTTCATGTAGAATATTTATCAGGTAAGTGCAAAATAAAACCACAAAACATTAGTATTAATATATCTAAATGCATAGATTTAAAAATTTCATAACAATGTTGATGAAATATTGAACTAGAACATCTACATGTTGCCAGTAGAAATGTAAACTGTACAGTCTCCTCTGTTAATTTCTTTCTAATGAGGTTTGACACAAGGACTTATAATTCACCCCCATTTTCAGAGTTGTGTATGACCACACAAGGTCTTTTATTACAATGTTCACAGGAGCTTTAGTCATAGTACCTCCAAGCAGCAAGCAATCTGAATGTTCATCATTTGAATAAATAAGTTAAATTGTAAAGATCATGACCCATAAGTAAAATTATAGAAGCTATAGCAACCACATGGATGAACTTCAAATTAGTATGTTGAAAAAAAGAAATTAAATTCACACTGTATAGTTTCATTTATATCAAATTCAAAAGTGGATAGCATTCAGTTGTTTATAATACCTTGCAGAGAAGTGATGAACTAGGGAAGAAGGTATTCAAAATACAGAAGAATAGAGGAATTTGATGTAAGTGCAAGAAATTACCAAAATTCATCCCAGAATATATTTAAGATGTATCAATTATAAAGTAATTATACCTGAAAAAGTATTTTAATATGAAAGAAAAATGTAGCATATAGAGCAAATTATCTGTTAAAAATAGGTCAAAAATTAATTTTCACCAGTATAGAAAATACTGCCTAATTCATCTGTTTCTATCTGATTTAATATTAATTTCATATAAGATACATAGAGGAAAATCAGACATTAATATATATTTTTAAAAGAATGGTGCCAAGTCACATCCATGACTTATAGGAAAGACTTTGTGAAAAATCATAACAACCTCTAGAATACTTCTTAATTTAATTTATACAAGCTTATCTTTATTCTATTTTTGATGTGAAAATGTTGTTCATAGAACTGCTGCATATTCTATAAAAATATACTAGTATCACATTAAAATAATTTTTTTTAAAAAAAGAAGTTAAGAGATGCATATAATTACCTCCTTTCCAGAATGCTATATAATGTTCACATATCCTTACAGTATGGAGTGTATTCCATTGTTTTTAGGAATTAGACATGGCCATCATGGCTGTCCACATGGTAGAACCAGAAGATCCAGTACTGCTCAGTCCACGAAGGTGAAAGCCTCAGAACAAGACTGACAAAGCATATGATGCCAGCCAAGAATAACGAGCTGAGAGGTCCATGTAGAGCAGGTAGTGTGAGTTCACATACTGAAGAAACTGGAATTTCATGTCAACAGCCAATTTCACTAGCAAAAGATATACCCGCTGAATAAGAATTGAGCTAATCGTCACATGTAACTTCTTTTTCTTTTTGGCTCCATTTAGGGTGCAAGTCTGTGGATGGTACCAGTCACAAACGGAGATTTTCCCCTCTTTTCTTACCTTCATAGGAATCTTCTCTGAAATTCTTCAGCAGACACCACCAGAAGTCTGCTTCATTAAACATCTAAACATTTCTTTATTGAGTCAAGAGGGAAATCAAAAGTAAATATCACAGAACTATAAATAAAAAATTGAAGTTCAGCTGAAAGTGTAGAAATAAGAAATATTAGTCATAATGCTAATATTTTAAACAATAAACACATGTGAAATATATTCCTTGGAAAAATGGAAAAATAGCCACCTATAGTTCTGAATGTCAAAAAACAACATTCAAGATTGTAATGCAAATGTCGTCTTAGCATTGACTCAACACATTCTTCAAAGAGAATTTTATATCAGGACTCTATGAAACAAATAAACCTTAGTCTCAGTAATATTCCTGTGATACGTGTAGTAACAATACATGCCTTTTAGAGTTCCTTGATAAAAGCATAAAATGGCACTATCCAACATATCTCCAAAATCAGTTTTTCAAATGTCTAGGAGAAGTAACCAAGAATGTGAGTGTTGGGGATTTAGCTCAAGGGGTACTGCGTCTACCTTGGAAGCACAAGGGCCAGAATTCAATTCCCAGTTCCACAAAAAAAACAAAACAAAACAACAAAAAAAACAAGGATGTGGACTTTTTCATCTCAAGGTAGAATTTAAACTACCAAGAGGAGTGAGTGTCAGTATGTTAACCATGTTAAGTAAACAAAGAGGAGTTGTTCTTACGTTTACAGGTGTTGCTTTAAAGTGGTACCACAGTTCTGAGTAAATTGTTATTTTTACAGGAAGTGCATTTTCATGCAAACTACCAGGCTTTAGAATGGAAAAACAATTGGAGAAGAGCTTCTAAAATGAATACACTCTCCTCTGTTCATATATCCTTCCAAGAAATATGTATGTTGTCTGTTTTTAGATGCTAATGTTTCTTGAACTATCTTGAAACCAGTAGGGGGCTGTCTAAATTTCAAGAGCATAACAGTGTCCCATTCCCAAGATATGTGAAGTGCAAAATGAATTCTAAACTCAATCTTTTGATCAGAATTTCTACCTTTACTGTATCAACTACATTAATTTTTGAAATAGATCAGTGATCTCTGCTTATGTAGAAACAAATGGAAGGGATAAGACCTGAAGGCTGTTTCTATATCGTTATTTATATTGTAGTAGAATTATTACTATAAACTGTGTTTATAAATGGAATCCATACTTTCGATCCAGTGGTTATATGATGTTTCTCTAATAAGCTGTGTATAATTTCAGATGACATACCTTCTTCCATTACTCCAAAAAGGAAATTGAAGCTGCTATACATATTGGCAGAAAATCTTGAAAATCAAATTGAAGTCATATGGCATAGTTGAGAACAGGATGTGTGAACTCTGTACTATAGGTCCAAGTATAACTGTGTTTGTGTGGGAATAAATTTGTGTGTTGGGTTTCATGGTCTAACAGCTATGATTATCAAACTATTATAAAATCCTAAGTTTTATCTATAGTTCATACATACTTTATGTATTCCATAAAATATATATATAT